>QNQO01008517.1:0-81641 GCA_003290165.1 Berberis thunbergii | reverse complement strand
GCTTAGAGGCTGGCAAGCTGCTAGAGAATTATAGTCCCACATCACTGGGTGAGGGAAGGATATGTGTTATATATGTGCGAGTTTGGATCCACGTGATACAATGCGTTTTAAAGTCATGCGCGTAGTTAGGTTGGGCCTAGAGCGAACAATATTGTATCATGTAGATCGGGTCGTGACATAATTGAATCATGTGGATCGGGTCGTGACAAAATGGTATCAGAGTCGGACCCAGCCGAAAGTGTGCCAACGAGGACGTTGGGCCCTAAAGGGGTGGATTATAACTCTTTGTGTGGACGTGCTCTAAGGCTGACGGGCTACCATGTGTGGGCGGACTCTGAGGCTGGCAACTTCGTATGTGGGGGGCTCAGAGACTACCAGGCTACTGTGTGTGGGCTGGCTCTGAGGCTGGCAGGCTACCATATATGGATTGGGTCGTGACAGAATGATGGAGACATTATATTTATGGTATCAGAGCCGGACCCAGCCGAAAGTGTGCCAACGGTGACGTTGGGCTCTAAGGGTGGTGGAAGGTAAAACCAAATGGGTATACAATCAACGAGAATGATGGAGACATTTTATTTATGGTATCAAAGACATTTTAAGTTTCTGTGCTTGCCTCGCTACATTAGATGTGCCAAAACCACATGGGTATACAATCAAGGATCAAAATGAAGTAAAATTAAGAGTTGTAGCTTGGATTGGTGGCTGAAGACATGGATAATCATTAAGTAGTACCCCAAAAGCTCATATACTACCTGGCCTATTATATGAAAAGAGAGTGTGGTTTTGTTACGCTTTTAGTTATTATTTGTTTGGTCTAATAAGGTGGTATAGTAGGGGTCGAATACGGGGGCTTGATATGTTTCCTATTTTGATGGATGTAGGAGTTTCAATAATACTAGAAAATCAGATTTTTGCAACCAGGATGATGTGACATGATCTTGGAAGAATGATGAAATGTGTAAAGTGTTTATGCATGTCTCAAGGTTTATAAACACCTCCTCTGATCATGCCATGTCATCCTGGTTGTAGAACCTGATTGCAAAACCCGATTCCCTAGCTTAGCTCTAGGAGTTTGAATTGAGTCCACCATGTAGTTGAATTAAAGAAGAACTAGTCTTTGTTGAGAACTAAGTGTGATGTTAGTGGATAGCATTGTTAAATTGTAATATAATCGTTGCAATTCACAAAATGGATCATTAGTTAAGTTATTTTGAATAACCATCTTGTTATTTGTTATCAAAGGCAAGGGTTCCCACAATAAACCCAATTCCTTTCTATGATATTTTGTTCAGTCATCATCATAGTATGGGCAAGAAGAAAGCAATTACGGTACCAAAGTGGTATCCATAGTGCGGCGAATGGATCAGAATATGGAGAAGTTCAGATACCAAAGTGAATTCACTTATTGTGGGTAAAAAAACACTAAATTTTTGGAAAGCAGAGACATATTTTATGTAAGCATGCATAAGCTGGACTGAAAACCACGTTTTTAGCCAGGAGAAAACTCAAAAGACTTCACAGTTGCATGATGGTGAAGGAGGCACGTATTGTGGATGTGACTAAAGGGGGTCGTCAAAATGGATTACAACAATCCTATCCTATGAAAATTTGTTGTTTAAATTATGATTCAGTTGTTTGGTTGTATATTTACTGAAGAAAAATTGATTCTTATAAAAACTGTTTTTCCACTACTCACAGAAATCCAAATCCGAAGAGGGAGCCTTGAAATTGATTTCACTGAAACGGCTTCACTTTCCATATATTTTTCGTGCCACCAAACAGAACCTAAATATTCAAGGAAAATACTAGCAATGATATAAACCACTGACGTTTCAAATGAAATTAATTACTTATAGAAAGAATTTGAAATGAATATGGGTAAAAGGATCGAGTTGTCTTGAGATACCGATTGAGTATTAGGAAACGTTTGTTAAACAATGTTAGTACACTGAAAATGTCCCAACATTTTGTATTAGGATGACAATAGTTCACTTAATACACTCATGATCTTTTCAGTTTGATATAAAAGAAGTTCTACATCTTTCTAATTACCAGACCTACTTGTTTGTGCACTATTTTATTTAGCGGAGTATGCATATCTAGTATAGTCGTCAAGTGCAACCCAGCAGATCATGAGATTTCACAGTATTTGTTGAATTAGGGAGAACAAAGGTGTGATTTCCGTTTCACAAGAGTTTGACCCCCTCACTGATTACTCCAAACAGTGATGATATTTGCAATCATAAATTAGCGACCCAACCATGTATGCCCTTAAACATTCAACAGGGATATCCCAGCAAGCCCATTAATTGGGGAACACTCAACACAGTGGACCAAGAAAGGTGGTGTTTCATCACTCGGTGCTCAATCATAATAAATGATACTGTGAAATATAATAACAGTATATTATAACCTAGTTATATGAAACTGAATAACAATAGTGTGTTTGGTTGCATAGAATCATATGCCATGAAATTCATAAGGAGACCCCTATATTTTAGACTAATTTGATGTATCGCTCCACATCCACCATTTGATTTTGTGATCAGATTCTCGTATTTATGAGACTTTTATTCTCATAATTGATCACAAAATAAAATAGTGAATATGAAATGATATATTAATTAAACCTAAAATGTAGGAGTACCATCATGAATTCCCATGACATATGATTCCATGCAACCAAACACACCCTTAAGAGTCAATTTGTCTTCCCAAATTGGAGTTGGATATTTATTCGAAAACCAATTACTGCCCAATTCACTGACAACCTCCTACTCAACAATCATTGAATGAACAATAATAATAAATGCTAGGAAACCATGTTTTTGCAACCAAATTTTATAATAATAGATGCTAAGAAACCATGTTTTTTACAACCTCAAAAATACACAAACACTTCGAAAATTTCATCATTCTTTTAAGATCACACCACATCACCGTGCTTACAAAACATGATTTCCTAACATTTTCGATGATGATGATGATAATAATAATAATAATTGATTGTCAACGATTAATCCTAGAAATTCGAATCAGCCTTGCACATGAGCATCTAAGCAAATTTACAAATAAGCTTAAAACCAAACGTGGTCAACAAAACCCTGTCAAACAAACCTACATTCATAGATGGTACCAATAGGGCAGAATTTTGTGAACACCCATAAGAGCACACACTATTATCATATTAAAACATACTGATCAACACATTCTAACTGGTTTGGAACCCTATAAAGCTCAGCTCTTTAGGTATCAGAAACCATTCTACCAATATAAAACATCCGAGGGCAGTCCATCTTTCACTAAAAGGAGTCTATAAATCGAAAACATGTCTGATACCGAAGGGACAACTATCCATCTATTCCTTGGCTGCTGTACAAAATTTGCAGGCTGTAGCTGAGATCTCATATGGCTGTGGTTTGGGTGACGGGGTATCTTTCATTTTAACCAGCCTCACCCACTTTCCCTGTATGTAAACTATATCTACTATGGCCAGCTGGGCCTGCCATTTTTCTACACACTGACAAATTGCAGACCAAAACCCTTTCAACCATCCATGTATGCAATGCGGTGCTCCTTACTCCCAGCGGATCTCTCTCAAAACAATCTAAAATCAAGCAGGTATTGGGGGTTATCCTTTTTTCAACTATAGCTGTGCTGTCCAGAGACCCTCACCCATTTATCACATTTGAGCTTCCGGAGAGGTGCACCACACCCAAATTATCTTCAAGTGTTACAGAGAGAAGTACAACACCTTAGATATTGGCAAACCCTCTTCTGCACACAGGCAGATGACTGGTACACATCAGCACAACCAAGTTGCTGGACTTAAAAGACTAACCCAGCATTGATCAGGCCCCCACGATGGCTCAGCCATTGTAGTGGAGCTTGTGATTTTGTGAAGTTTGGCCTTGATGTTGCTGTTGCTGCAGTAGTGGTTGTGAATTGTACTGTGTAAAGGGCTGGGAGTACAGAGGATTCATCATGCCCTATAAATATCAAGAATAGAGTTCGACTGTTATGATATGAGAAATAGCAGAGAAAATACACTTATGTCGTCAACCGACATGGTTAATAAAGAACACCTGAGATTTGAAGATGATTAGGCCCACCAACCCCAAACTGGGTATGAGACGAATCATCTTGAGAAGGGTCACTGAATCCAACTTGGGTAAATAGGCCTTGAGATCCATGTGGCATGTAGTCCTGTGAAAAAAAATATATACAATGGCATAAGCAGAAATAACCTCTGAAAGAATTAACCAACTATTGCATCAGATGACTAAAAAAAACCTGAGATTTGAAATCGTTTCCTGAACCCATATGGGAGTATCCAGCTTGGGAATTTTGGTTCAAGAAGCTTCCAGGAAAACCACCTTGTGCACCTTGCGTCACATAATCAACACCATACCCACCTTGAGAAGCCTGCAATTGAAGATCGTAATTTTTGAGCTTAACATCATTCCCAGGACCATTAGCATTTAAAAAATGTTTGCTACAAGATTTCTGTACTCGTACCTGAGTGGAGAAATCTGCAACATTATAGGCAACATGTGACCCCTGGCTCTTGAAATCGTCGCCCAAGAAATCCTGCCAGATTAAGCATAATGCTGCTGTAGGTTTTGTTTGAAGAACATATCACCAGATGTTAATAAACAGGATAAACAATTAAATTACCTGAGACATGCCACCAATAGAAAAACCTTCACGGAACGTCTGGCTTAGACCTTGAACTGGCATCTACAGAAATATCACAACTTTTCATGAGAAAAAAACCCATACAAGGATAAAGGATTAAAATGAGAAAAGAATGGATATAAACCTGAGTCATAAGTCCAGTCTGTGACAAAGGAGCACCCACGGATGGCTGACTGTTTGGATTGTCCAAAGCTGGAAAATTGAAATTAGACCCAAGATTCCCTAAAGCTTGCTGAGAACCATGCTGATGTGAGAGATGACCACCAATAGGACCACCAGCATTACCCCGACCAGCCACAAAGCCCCTACTTCCTGTTTGAGGGACCTGAGGAACAGCTCCAATCGGTCCATGGACAGCTCCACGGGTTGGAATTGCATATGGCTGAGAATGTGGGCCACCTGGAAAAGACGGAAGGGGGACGCGTGGAACAGGAAACCCAGCTGGATGCACACCAGGCTTATGTGCACCACTTGGTGGACCAAATGGAATATAAGAACCTGACAGCACGAAATGAGATCATCAAAACATTGTAAGAGGTTTGCAGACAAATGGCTGAACTAAGAAAAAGTTAAAAATATCAGTTGGAATTAAAATCCTGATCCAAATTCTAAAAGTTATGGCCATCATTCACTATATCTCATGCACATGTCTAGGAAAAGTATGCACGAGTGACAACAGCATCAATGTGTAACAATTCCAGAATGAATAAAACACCTTTATTGCGCCCGCCTCTTTTATCAGCATTTGAACTTGAACCCACAGACCCAAAATTATCATTAGGCATAATCCCTGGTCCACTGCCGAAGAAAAATCTGCGATCGCTGTAGATCTGTAACAACATCAAGAGAGTATTTTTTTTAATTATTAGACACAGACCAATGCATACGATTATCAAGCATTTTTACGGCACAATACCTTCTTTGGCTTTTGAAACTGGACCATACTTTGCTTCAAATTATTCAGTGGTCCTTCAACCAAACATTCATGTTCCTATAGAAAAAAAAATGTTTCCATAGTCAGAACCATAGTAACGTGAAAGATGAGATCTGTTTGTTACAAAAAAAACGACTGCCAAGAGGAACTTCGTACATATAAGAAAGCAGAAAGCTGTCTTGAAGATATTTACGTCTTGTACAATAATTAGTTTGCTCGTGGTGCAAGGTTAATTATATAAAGACTGAACGACTTGTGTCATGATGTAGAAAGTTGAAAGATAAAAGCATTTTTGTTCACCCTCACCTCAAATGTATGATTATAATTTAAGCCTGCAGACAGAATGTCACAGGATTCTAAACAGCCAGATGAGCTATAGAGAATACATCATCAATCATTTGTTACATCAGAAGCTCGTGTGATCCATTCACCAACAATCCTTGTAAAGAATCAGACAAGCTCTAGAGCCTCTATTTATTAGATGGAAGTATGGAATAAATAATTGTGTCGATATGGGTAGACATGACAAAACACGTGTAAAGGGGATGGATTTAGGGGATACAAAATAACACAACCCTCATAAAACACTGACAGAACATGATACCCTGGCAACCTTAGTCGTGCTTTTGTGGGCTCCTTAGGAAACCAAACTCTTAAAAGAGGTAATTCGCAGTTCGGGGTTTCTACCTTTGGATATGATTTGCGGAACTTTACCTAATACATGTCTCATAGTTGGCAAATTTGTCATAGTATGATCTCCATTTTTATGACAAAACTGTGATATAAAAGAAGATACTGATTCTTCAAATGCGCTGTAGATATTTACACTGGGATTCCAAGTATAATGCTTGAGCTGTCATATGGCTTCTCGTATTCTCCAAACATAACATCAAAAGATTTTGTTGGTCTTATCTCCCATCGGACTGTCGGAGTTGTATACGGTTTCCATTTTCTCCAATTTTAACTAAAGCTCCAAAGTCCAAACATAAAATCATCATTTGATCTTATTTCCTATTGGAGTGACACATGCATGATATTAGTCATTCTTTATTCATAGACAGTTAAATGAGGTACTGCAACTCTTAGTATCACAGGAGTGACCCATGCACAGTGTTAGTCACTCCTTATTCATAGACACTTAAACTACAAGTCATAGACAACTGCAATCCATAGCATATGCATTTAAAGAATAAATTATGATCCACTTAGTACATCGTATAAGAATACTTTGCATATTTTTATGGTGGGACACAAGATTTCATGCTTGGTATGTTTTGGACAATAACAGAATTAGTTTTCAATGGTCCGTACTTTTGCCCCAAAAGTTTCTGCACTAGAATGCAGAACAAAGTCCTTGAATTATTTTGCATATTGCACTCAGAGAACTTCCCAAGCATGACTTTATCTCTTGGTTTACTGCAAGTTTTCCTCACATTGCTGGTTCCAAGAGCAATAGGGTAACAATGCACCATATGTTCCAAACTCTTTTGTTAAAGCTAACAATATAAGTAACAACTATATTTTCTCTCCATTAATCATATCCTATCTATTTGTTGTGGCCCCTCTTTTGAGATCAGTTCTACCTGTAAAACACCATATTTGTCCTTGCCAAATCCTTTAATGGCGTACCATCTTCAACGCTGTTCCCATAGTCCATATTAAACTTTTGGCCTCTATAACACCTCCCTTCCTGCTTTAGAATTTGTTCTAACCCATCCCAACTAACAATTACAACACCCTTGGATTAAAAAGCCTACAGATTTTTAAACGCACATCACACCCCTAATCAACCACTTGTTTACACAGTAGTTATGTATAATTTCAAGTTTTCTACTCAAATTATACACGTAGCTTTTGTCTTTTGATTTTGGACTTGAGAAAACTGAAGTTTTTCTCCCTACAAACTCCAAAAAGGTTACCAAGTAAAGCAATTGTAAGTCTTACATATCAAAGCATATATATGGTAATAGTTTGCAAAATGGTAATCCTTACACTATACAAACAGGAACCTAATCACGTGAATATTTTATTTTGAAGCTAAGGGAAAAAGTTCAACCCATAAGAATGAATGAGGAATGACACCTTATAGTGGGTCAGCAGGCCATTCCACAGTGGTTGCTTGCTTAAGACTTTAGGATTCCCCAATACAACAATACCATAGCGAGCTCGAGTCAGTGCAACATTAAGCCTGCGTGGATCATTAAGAAAGCCAATGCCCTGAAAACAAAAATATAAAATGGAAATCAAAGACCTGAACATGAAATTTGCATATACATCAGCATAATAAAAGATATCAAGGCTTTACAGATTATGATTAGACAAGATGGTACTGTAAAACTCGAGATCATAGCTATCCATTACACTACGCACTTAGACACGATACATATCTCAATAAGTACCATATCAAAAGACACAACAAAACATATCTCACCAATACACTGATACATGAACTGCATTGTGTTGTTCAGATCAGGCTTAAAAATAAAATTATATTTTTGTTTTTTACATTTCACTCGTCTTTAAACTTAATTTACCGTCAGTTTATCGTGAAAAACTAAACAAACCTGAGAGAGGTTTAGATTTAACAGAAAAAAATAATTAATAAATTCATTGTAGTTAAGGCATAGTTAAGGCACAAGCGAGGACATGTTGGAAAACACCTGAGCCGTGAGGCGCAAGGCGATGTGCACCCCTCGGTGATGTAAGGCGGTCTTAACATTTTCTTTAGATTTAAAATAATAAAAAATTGAAGAATATCAGCATAGTAACATATACATTTTGACAAATATGTACAAAAAATCACGCAATTACCTAAAATCGAAATGGAAACATAATATAATTGCGTAGCATAGCGAAAAATGAACATAAGTGTCAAATAACTTGCAAACACCCACTAAATCACTAAAAAAAATTGAAAAATCAGCAACAAAAACATCAAACATAATGTAAACTAGTTCAACTTTTCATTTCTCACTATTTCACTCATCATCATCTTCATAACCCAATTCTTGATGATCATATTCTACAATTCCTTCGGCATCCACTTCAAAATTTTCTTACATCCAACAATCAAATGGCGTAGATGTACATGTAGATGCAGGTGCAGCAGAACCTCTTCTTGAGTAAGTTGGTGGAGTTTTACTATTTTAAAACTTCTACGTGGTTGTGATGATCCTTTACCAACTCCAGCAACTTGTGCATATTTTGAGCAAGTCAAGGTATCATTAAGAAATGCCCATCAATTATCTACATTTATTTCCTCCTACAACTTTCCAATTAACGACACATTGCTTTCATCAATGCCAGACAAGAAAATAGCATCAACCGTATCACGATGGGCATAACATTTCTTAAGCTTTATCACTGAAGCACTTTTGCTTCAGGCTACTTTTTTTTATATGGATTTGAATGTTATGCAAAATAATGAAAATCTATCTTATAAATCAGAATGGTGTTTAGGGTTGGAGATAAAAGACGGTTAGAATCGAAAGTTGCGAAAGATGTTGATGATAGAGATTCATTATCAACAATGTCATGTTTGTAGATAAGTTGCAAGTAGAATGGCAAAGAAAATGAACAAAAAAGTGAAAACTTTTGTAAAATGCAAAGAGAGAATATTTGTGTTTTTTAAATGAAAATCGTCATAACTATCTACTTAGTTGTCGAATTTTAGTAAACTTAGTATGGTTGAAATGCATTTTTGAAGATCTTTCCAATAAAACCAATCATTAATATAAATGTTTAAAGTTTTAAATATGCATTTCACACCATATGCATTTTTTCAAAAAAAAAAAAAAATTGTAATCTAATGCACTTCATGTAAAAAGCTCAGATTGAATTTGAGTACCGAAGGCACCGGAAATACCCTAGCATATAACAAATCATAATGTGTTTTTGGGGTTGGAGATAAAGATTGAAAGTTGAAGAATATGTTGATGATGGAGATTCATTATTAAACAATGACATGTTTGTAAATAAGTTGCAAGTAGAAGGGCAAAGGAAATGAACAAAAAGGTGAAAAAATTGGTGTAATGCATATATGGCGGAGAGATAAAAATTTTACCTTTTTTTAAAATGCATATCTACTTAGTTTAAACTTGGTATGGTTGAAACACATTTTTGAAGATCTTTCAAATGAAACCAATCATTAATACAAACACTTAAAGTTTTAAATATGCATTTCACGCCGTATGCATTTTTCCAAAAAAAACTATAATCTAATGCACTTCACGTCGTAAGTATTTTCAATATGAAAACACATTCAAGCAAAGACCATGAATTCCATATTTTAAAAAATCAAGATTTTAAAATGTGTTTTTTTTCTAATTGTTTAAAATTTTAACCTAGTTTGACATATTGCCATGACCCACCTTCCATCGTGAAAACGGCACACGCAATACACACTTGTATAAGTTACTATATACGAAAATAACCAATTAATATTCTTATTTTCCATGTAAATATGCCCAAGATGATGAGAACTGAGGCAGACGCCTTATTTCACGACACCACGCTGTAAAGTGAATTCCTGTTAAAACGCCTTGACTATCCCCTGGACTACAATGCATAAATAATAATAAAATGGAAAAATGAAGATGAAGACTTTTGTGAAGTGTCATATAAGTTTTTGTATGTGGTAACAATGAACTACTATATTTTGGGTGCCTAAGATCATAGTAGGACTATTAGAAGCTAAAATTTATCATATAAATTTATGTAAAAAACGAAGTTAAGCTGAAGTTGATTATATAAAAAAGTATATACATATAAAATTAACATTTTATCTGAAGCATGTAAACACACCTGATGTTCATTACTCCGTACACAGGACAAAATAATGTAATCTTTTTCTCGTCCCTGGAATGAATCCACACTAGCAACCTGTACAAAGTAAATGCAACACGCCTTTGAAGCAATCAACCAGAAACTGTAATTCAACTTCAGACTAGTTGAGTTCTTAACTAAACTCATTAGCATATCTCATGTCTGACCTCAATCTCCTTGTAAAGTTGTTGCCTGAGAGCACCATTTCTAGACATGTAGTTCACTATGTATGCACGCTGGCCTTCATATGGTGTTATAACTCCAATCTACAAAAGGACAATGACAAAGAATTACAAACGTTTTAGTAAATGAGGATCAACATAGAAATTAAAATTGGGTCGAGGACCATTAAGATTGTGATAGAAAGCAAATAATACCTGATTAGGAACGACACCACTCCTCAAGAAAGTCGTTACAATTTTTTCAACATTTGCAGCCTCAGTTCTATTCAGATAAGAAGTTCCACTTGCACTTATCTCCTCTTGCCCCATCTATCAAAAGAAATGATTTCAGTTAAGAATATATGCCGAAGAAGACAACATATGGAAACCAAGATGACAAACGATAGTTATTAAGAAAAGGTCACATGAAGAGGTTCACAAACTACCTGGACATAGAAGAACATGGGACGGTTTGGAACTGGCCATGGGAAATCAATCCCAGATGATTGCCTTTCATTAATAGTCACCCCATTTTGCAGTGTACCTTCATAGAAACTGTTCGAAGGGAACTCTGACAGGGATGGATGCATACGGTACTGAACCTGGAAAATGTGAATAGAAGCATTTGATATAATAAAATTTATATCAGGACCTTTACGATGAATGAGAATAAGCTTAAATGTCTCACAAGCATCTGTGAGCAGATGCACAGAAAAAATCACTATTCATCACAAATAACATGACAATAATGATACAATGCTATATACATATAAACAAACGTAGACAGAGACAATCACCTGCAATCTGAATGGTTTCAAACCAAGGAGCACAAGGCGCTCAAAGAGAGACTGAGCAAGACCGGCACGAGCTGCCTTCTTGCACATGATGACTGGGCCAAGCTGGCAGTGGTCTCCAACTAGAACAACCTAATTCAAAAACAATCCTGTTAATGTAATTAAAACTAAACCATACGCAAATCCTGAGGGGTAAGCACCTATTTCACACTAATAAAATCCAGTTAATGAAGATAAAATTCAAAACTAAACCAAATGCAAACTTGGAGGGTAAGCACCTGTTTCACACCAAGAACCAAAGGAATAAGACATTCCGGTTCTGTTGCTTGAGTAGACTCATCTATAAGAACCTGCCATGAAAATAGGAAATATTTAAAAACAATATCAAAATAATGTTCGAATAAACTATTAGACATTCACAGTAATAAGAACCTGTCGAAATCTAAAGTTTGCCAATCGAGGGTCTCCAGCACCAACACATGTACAACAGATAACATCAGCACTCTGGGATATCTCCCTCTCAGTTGCCCGTTTCAAAGCTTTGTACTTTTTCTCATCACTACTTGAAAGTTCTCCTGAAAAAATAAACAAGGAAAATAAAATAGTAATCACCAAGTTAACATATGATTATTGAACTACACCTTCACAAATGACATTCTTAGCCTCAAGGACATACAAACACACAAAATAAGTTCTACGATTGAATACACGGATGAAACTGCACCTTGCTCATCTTTCAATTGCTGTAGTTTATGAAGTTCACTCTTTTCAGATGTATCAAGATGACGGACCTGTAAACACCATTGACAAGATCCATAACTCTCAATAGCAAAAAGTTCCAAATTTTAACATATTAAAGAATGTTTCCAAAAATTTACCTGGTAATGAAGTGTTAAATGCTCCACAGGAGAGCTTACAGCTTCCCTTGACTTTGCGCAAAGCCTAACAACCTGAAAGTTGAACAATTATTAAAGAAACAAATTGCGGTATACAGTAAAAGTTTCACTAGTTTATTTCTGGAAGCAAACCTTAAACTGGATCGTAATGTATTTATAAAGGCAAATATTTAATGTTGACTAAGAAATATCAGAATAACCATCAAATGTTCCTATATCTATTTAGAAACTTTTTTTTTTATCAGTGAGCCCTGGGCCGGGGGGGGGGGGGGGGGGGGGGGGGCAAGGAGCATATTGGGAAACAAAAAAATCAAAAGATATTATCAAACTTGATCAGGATATAAACATAATTGCTTATGGCCCAATCGGAAGTGAAAGTATTCTATTACCAAGTCAATGACTGAAACATCTGTTCATTCAGTTGATATTATAATTAAAATGTTATCGGATACACAATTGGCACAGACAGTCCCCAATAAACCCTAAGTTGCACAAAAGTAATCCCACCAAAAAGCTGAAAACAGTACGGAGCTCTAAAGAATTATTAGTGTGAAATAATAGCCTTCATATCCCTGATTTTAATAAAAAGGTTTATTAAAGCATTAATGAGGTAAATCTTCATTTATAATATGAAATCTTTAACCCAAGAGTTTGTTCCCTAAAAGTTAACAAAACCAGATCTATTGACATTTTTAAGGAAAACGAATTTCAATCACAATATATGAGTGTTACCTTTAATCCAGTCGCACTTATCTTCTCAGCAAGTTGATCCACAGCCACATTACTTGGAGCACAGACCAGGACCTACATAAGAAGATAACTTTAATTTAAAGAGAACGGAAAATGAATAGTACCAATGCAAATACATTAAGATGACGTGCAAGAGTGTTCATCACCTGTCCTTGGCCTTGCTTCGCCATATGATATACAATTGCCGCAGAAGTAACAGTTTTCCCTGTGCCAGGAGGGCCTTGTATTAAGCTAATTGGCTTTTGAAGAACACTTTTAACAGCGAAGACCTGTCAAGAAATTAGGAATTCAAAGGAAACTTCCTTTATTAAGAAGTCCGAAAAAATGGAAAACAGAAAATAAACATACATCACGCAAGCACATCTAGCAATACGGAAACAGTGCATTCAGTTGACAGCCCTGTGCACAAAAGGGACTACATTATTTAAGAAACAGAGAAAGAAGCAAATAAAGAGCAGGTTGAGATGGACGTGATTATTATTTGCAAACTTTACTCCAGTGGGTTTAATTGTTTAGTTTTAGTTTTACGAATAACAGATTAAAGTATCACCTTTTTTAGGCTTTTATTTTTTCAAACTATTGTGTTCTTCAATAAAAATTATTGATAATTGTTTCCACTAATCAATTATTATCACAAGGTGATACTTTGACTTGGCAACAAGTCCCAGAAGCAAAGGGAGTTGATGGTGGAGGGGGAGTAGACAATGACGCTTTCTGATGAGGATGAGGATAAGGAAGATGTGATCATACGGAAATTGGAGACCACGGTGACCATGGCCCAAGTGATCAGGATAATAGATGACTTTTGAGTGATCGTGAATCTTGTTATTTACTAAAATGTCATGTAATTGTGTTTTACACCTAGAAAGATTTTCATGATACTTACTAGTGGTAAATCTTCCATACTACTAAAATATGTCCTTGATTTGTGGTTGTGTTGCATTATGCATGGCTTCGTCATTTAATGTTGATATATATACCAATTAAATGCAGTTCAAAGCGGTGGAAAAAACTTTGGGTAGGTTGAGTAATTCTCACTTGCACCCCAACTCAATGATTCACATGTTTCACTCACACCAACAACTCACTACTCGCTCCTGGACTAAGCTGTGAGTAATGTCCGTGTAAACCGCATAGAATAATGATCCTTTCACATTTTTCAAGTCCAGTTCAGGCTCAGCTAACTGGATAAGAGTGATAAACCGACAACACCTGTCTTATGCTATCACTTCAGATGTCATTTTATAAAGTGAATGAATACAATTTGATACTATACAATAGTGAACAAGTCTTTTTGGTGTAAGCCTATGTTATGACCTCCCATTTACAGCATTAAGTGTGCATTACGTATTCCCTAGTACTAATGACCTTGAAACCACAAAGTGAGCAATGCCAAAAGGACGCTTCATTTAACAGTTTAGAGACCTCTTTCGGAACTCTAGAAGCTTTATCAGCTATACAAGATTAAAAAAAAGTAATGCTCGTGAAAGAAAAGAAAGGGGGAAAAAAAGCTATAGCCTAGATTATACTATAGCCATTGTCACTATTTGGTCGAAGAGACATACTTGAGAAGCATTTAGTTCTGGAAGCCCTGGTGCCCCAAAACGGCGAGGCAGCGTATTACGAACAACCTGGACCTCAACTTCATGGCCCAACAAGTGGTGATATATGTATCTGCATCAACCATAACCGTCAATGAACTTGCAGAGACATGTATAAAGCATAACAAATTCTCGACAACGAAACCATTTCAAGGATGGTAGCGGTACAAACTACTGAGGTCATTAAGAAAAAGTAAAATTCAGAAACCAAACACATAATCGAAGACAAAGTAAGGACATTTAATGATCAAAAGAGCCTTAACATTTCATCGATTCATAGTGGATATTATCGATACTTCCTTCCACAGTGGATAACTAGCTGAAATTTATGTTTTCAAACTACAAGGTTTTACTTCGTAAATCAAGAAAAAAGAAAATGTAAGCCAAAAAGAATTTATTTTTCATAACCTGGATTTCAGAATCAGATTTCATAGAATGTTGCTGTACTGTACAGTTCAGAGTGTTTACTTGGGCTTAAATTATAAATATACAGATGAACAAAGTAATACAAGGAGCAGAACTGTCAAAAGTGCAGAACTCAAGAATAAACAGATGAAAACAAGTTCCTCTTGACTGCAGCAAGTTTATGAGATCAACTAATCATTTGCACTGTTCAACTAATAGTTAAACCAATGGGTTGATGTCGTTGCCTGTTCTAAAGGTGTAACGTGCCAATGATTTGTTAAATTGCCTCCTACTGCAAAAGCATGGCATCAGAACTTTGGTTCAAAGAGGTCAGCTGTTCAATTCTCGCCCAACACAATTGCCTCACGTAACTCCCAGCCCCTGTGCTGAGGGGAAGTATTGGGACTAGAAATCCACTCCCCACCCAATCTATAGACTCTTGAGAGCTTGATATATGTCAAATTTGCTCTCCCTATCAAGTTAAGCTTGTAGCGTAGATGGCAGTTTAAAATGATTGTGCTGCCAAACATCTAATCTTATCATAATTTCCTTTCTAGCCAATGCTGGACCTTGGAGGAGCCAAGGTCAGCTATATTTTTTTCCTCAATTATTTAAAGTCCCTAAATCATTAGTTCTTTCTTTTAAATCCTATATTTCCAGATTTCTCTAGATCGAGGTACCCCCAATCAATATTCACATAGGTTTTTCCTATTTATATATTTAGATAACCCCAATTTCACTTTGCATTTACTATACTATAAGAAGTTCTACTTATTTTTCAAAATCATATCACATCGTTTTTCTTGATTATTTCTCTCAGCTTGTGTCTGGATGACACAGTACCAAGAAACTCCAAAATGGAGAGAGAGATTTGTTATAAGAATTGACCGATCAAGCAGAAAAATCTCTTCAACCAACTTCGGTAAGCAAAAATAACAACCAATTGAAAGTCAAAATTATTTCAATGAGTGGATTAAAGACAATCATATGATCATAATTTCTTGCTTTCCTTTCCCTTATTTGCTTTCTTCAACAATTTTATCCACATTCTACGTGCTCTCTTTCTCTTACAGAAAAAACATAACATGCTAAAATATAAATAAATAATAATTATCACAACGTAGAAGCTTAATTAATAACTTTCAAATAGAAATTTAATGGTAGAACTTCTTTAGTGATAGTTTTCACTGACTGGTAAAATATATGCTGGTATGCCTCACCAGAAGAAAACAGGTAGGTTATTTAAAATAGAATTAAGATTTGATTATCACACAATCTGCAAGAATAGTCCACGGTCCACACTAACATATAACTTGAATTCACACTGTATTTAGAATGTAAAAACTAGAAAAGGATGCCTAAAAAGCAAAATTCCATAATGAGTATGACATCTAAATTATTCCTACAAAATATGGAAACTTTGCAACACTTAAAAGTAGCAACTTCCACGTCATAGCCATAGCATGTTGAAAACAAATCGTACCACCTACCCAGCACATCTAGATACTAAGATAAGATCTCTACAATTTATTTAGGGGGAAAAACAGATTTTTTTCAAATAGAAATGTATGCCAATGAATGGAATCTATTTATCAAAAGCAAAAATGTATCTCATGCTTCTGTTTGAAGCGAAGATATTATACCAATTCATTCTAACTATAACCGGATATCACAAAAATGTAACAACTTACCCACTAACACTGGTTTCATCCACTGCAAAAGTTTTCATGGCTCCCTGCATACGGTCAAAGCTGGTACTCTTCCAAACAAAATCAACGCTTAGGCCATGGTTCACATCAACAGGAACACCCTGCATACAAAATTAATGATCAGATGACATCAATGAAACACTAGACATATCATAGTTCACAAACAGCATAGGATTTATAACATAGACTACCTGACTCGCACGGAGCTCAAGTGCAACTTCTTCCTGTGCAGTTAGTTTGATCTGAAAAAAACAACAAGGTGAACATAAGGAAAGTTGGTGCATACTTAATTAGCAGAAAGGTTGTGAACAACTTTCTCATGAATAAAACAAAACAAAGATATATAATTACATAGTTTAAACTCATAAGCTTAGATACATAATTTCATACCACATGCCCCACTGACTGCCATGCAGGATGAGCTGCATCCCCAGAATAACGAAGCCGTAACTCGTCACCAGGTACAAGCCGTAACTCATTATCTTCCTACAGGATAAAAAAGACACTTAAAAAATAGAAGAGAGAATACATTTGTAGTTAACTACACCACATAATAAATGGATTATTCATCTAAAAGGTAATCTGGGGGGTAATTTGAATAAACAAACAAAAGGCAAATGAACAAATAGCTAAAATAGGAGAGCAGTAACACCTTTGGAAACACAAAGTATGCAATGCGCTTCTTGTTAAGACCAATATCCCATCTAATTGTGACATTATCTTTGCTTTGAGATTCTTTCATCATCTACAACACAAATTTAAACATTGAGTAAAAGTGTAACACTTACAGATTCAGAAAACAATCAACTACAAGAATCATATAAAGCAAACAGAGGTTAAAAACACACTTTATCGTAATCAGCTTCAAGCTTGACAAGTGGCGCAAATACATTTTGATACTGCAAAACAGAAGATTGACAAGCTATTCATCATTAGAAGGCTGGAACTAGACAACTGGTAACACTGCCACAATTGAGACGCCAAATAAGAAAGCAGTGACTAGCAATATGAAACTTCTTAATTGCAGAACCTGATAAGCATCTTCATATTTCAAAGCCACAGGCTGAGGTTCATCATCCACACCAGGCTTCTCAAGGTCTTCCAGAGAAGCATCAGGGTTTGTCTTCCAAAGCTCTTCCACCTTATTGATTTGTTGAGCACTAATTTGGCGTGCCCTTAACTGCTCCTGCTCTGATGGGATCTGCAAGATGTAATACCTACTTAGACTTTTCAATTCCGTATAACCATGTGCGTAGTACCTTGAAGATCAAACTGAACAGCACAATAAATAAAAATCAACCAAACCTTCACAAGCCACTGCAAGAAGCACCTATCATCAATCAGCGGACACCACTGACTTAGGTCCCAATTCATATCTTTCAAAGCATTGACACTCAAACAAGGTTCTCTACAGAGAAGAACGACAACACTCTCTGTCTTTGCAGAAATGAATCCTAGAAGAAAGACATTTCTGCAACCGCAGTTATAGCATTCAAGGATTGTTTCTCCCAGAGGACTGTCTTTGTGAAGACAGACTTCCTTATGTTTTGCACGAACCTACAAATAACAAACAAGACTCTGAGTCAAGAAAACTGTTCAACAGAAAGAAAACAATACCCTGAATGGTTATACTTTTTTGCAGCTAGATAAAAAGGTGTTGATACATAGCAATCAAGAGCCACAATATTATGCTCTGTTTCATGAAACTTGCAGCAATCAACAATATCTTCCTCTCCTTTTTAGTACAAAGCCTTATTTATAACTCCATACAAACCAATGTCTTGTAACAATTCAAGAGCTATTCAAATTTAGTTGAAGATCGTAAAATTAGATATAAACAACTAAAAGAATACAAATCTCGAGGTAACCTTTCAATTTTCAGTGGGCAAGTGGCTTCAAAAGCTAGTATGACTTTTTTTCCTTTCTTTTTTTTGGCAAAGAAAAGTTGATTCATATTCAAGACTAGAGAAAAAAAAGTAACTCCAGTCTATGCTGAGTAGCTTCCATTATTACAGCCAAGTATGTACGGACACAGACACAAACGCCGACTCAATAATTTTCAAAAAATAGAACTCGGCGACATGGTGACATGTCATACTTTTTTTTCAATAAAACCAAATGAAGATGAACAACAATTCAATACAAAAAAGGTTTAAATAAAAAAAATTTTAACGGTGCATCAATCTTTCTATTGCAAGTACGAAAAATAAATAGAAAAAAACATGGAAAAAACATAGTAACGAAAAACAAGAGTTATAAAAGTGAAGAAGAAAATAACATGCAGTCAAAAAACAAAGTAAAATAAAAAAAGAGAGAAGAATAAACAATGATTAAGAAAAAGCATAGACTCTATACTTTAGTTGTTTTTCATCACCCTTTCTATCTTAACTCCTAAATAGTAATTGAAAGTTTCTCACTTCTAATGAACTATCAACCTTCAAATTAGGTGGTTATATGAATATAATTAAAAATTAAAAATTAAATAATTTGACCATTGAGTCTTGATTGTGTCCTAACCGAATTTTGGGTGTCAGGGTCGTGTCCGACACATTGACCAAGTATTTGATACATATCGAAAGCGTATCGAGCGAGTGACGGTGTCGATGCAACAAGTTTTTCAAAGAGTCGGTGCATCTTTGATTTCAACACAAAACATAAATGAAAGATTGTCTTCCTATATTTATGATATTATTGATTGCTACAATATTATGACAGGCTCTTCTGAATAAAAAATAAAATAAAAAATAAAAAAATAAAATAAAGATAAAGCTATTAATGTATATCTCAACTATTCGACGTTTCCCTAACACGGAATTTATCTTTCTGCTCACCCTTGGAGTTCCCAAATTTCTTTCTTGCCATACAACCAAACTGTGGCAACTAGAAATTTTTCCCATTTTTCCCCATTCTCAGTCACCTAGCTACTGCTTTCCTTAAAATCAATAAGTTGTGCTACCCTAGACGCGCCTAGGTGCGACCAAAACTTTGCCACCTTGCCTAGCACACAACCGCCTCAACCTCGTCGAATCCAGCTGTTGTAGGGTTATTCACGATTCGATTCAGTTTTTTGTGGAAACCGTCAACCGAACCGAATCAGTCGATTTGATAAAATGACAAACCGAAATCGAACCGAACATCAAGAAAACCGAACCGACCGCCTCAAATGTTGCTAAAACCGACATAAAACCGAACCGATCGAGTAAAGTAAACATATTATATTACTTTTACATATCATATATATTATATATACGCTGGTGGGTTCAATTTTATTTGTTATTTGTTAAAATCACTTAACAACCAAAAACTGAAGTAGCATCAGTTTCAAATTTTCAAATTTTCAAAAACTGAACCAATTGATTTGATTTTCATCAGTTCGAAGAGTTTATTCATTTTTTGTTCAACCCTATGTTGTTGCTGTGAGATTTTTGCTTGCAATGTACTAAACAGTGCACGAGCTTACCTGGTTAGGTTTAGTTAAATTTATAGTTTGTATGTATTATCTATACAATGCATGTATTTTTAGGGGGCGCAGGCCTCAAACTGCCCCAGTTGACAATATGTGCAGCATTTATACCTATTCTAAGTACATATACAAAAGCTTATAATTTTTCCTTCAGTCCAAAAGACTATAAAAAAGATGTTTTGCATTCTGATGTTTATATTCCATCTCCTTAAGCGAGCGGTTGTGTTCTCTAAATCTCTAATAGGTTCTTAGTTGTTATTTTGCATGTCTATTTGAAAGGAGTGGCATACTCCTACTGCATGTTGAAGTCCAAACCCAATGAAATCCCAAGTCAGACTCCCAAACACTAAATATTCATTCTGCTTTAAAAAAAAAAAAAAAAAAAAAAAAGGAATTACAAGAGGGGTTCTGAGTTTGAACTCACCAAATGATTGACGATATGCGAGCCAGAAGTATTTCCACGAGAATTACAAAACCACTTGCGACAAGAAGGCACATTACACCTGACAACACAAGCAGGATTCTGCACGCCACAGTACCTACAAGCATGTTCCGTGAAATCACCTTTTCCATAGTCATAATTGTCGTCATCGCCAGTCTCTTCGAAATTCAACCCACTCATCCCAGACGCTATGGCATCAACGGCAGCTTGATTTCCACTGCTGTTACTGCTACTACTACCACCACCTCTACCCTTGGAAGCACTGCCAGGGGCAGGACCACCGACAACATCAGCTTGAAGATCACCGCCACGGTCAGTAGCAGCAGCAGCAGCAGCAGCAGCAGGGTCTACCGACGACGAATCTGGTGGTGGTGGTGGTGGAGACCACACAGATGATCTGATCGGCTGCGAGAGTTCGCGAAAATCTGGGTAATCAAAGTCATCTCCCTGTGTGTTGAATTCGAGGAAGGTGTAACCGCCTGTGTCTGGCTGTGAAGCCGTCTCGTAAAGGTTGTTATCGACCGTCTCGGACGCCATGGAATCCAAACCCTAAGGGTGCCTTTTATGGAAAAACCACAGTTCTGGTTACGGTTTCAAGGACTATAATTTGAGGATTTTGGAGAAATAGGGTTAGGGTTAGAAATAAACAAATTAGAAGCGATTTGGGGAAAACGAGAGGGAGAGCGAGCGAGCGAGAGACAGAGAGAGAAATCGCACAAAGAGATTTAAAGGAGAGGGATGTTGTATTTATGTTGACGTCGTAACGAAGCAGAAAATATATATGAGAGCCCCCCTCCCTCGCCCGTTTCCTCGCTAATTAGACAAGCCCGGGAGCGGAAGTTGAACTTGTACAGTTGAAAAATCGATTATTTGTACTTTAACCCTAGCTAAATGGATATAATTAGGTATAAGCCCACCTAAGACTTCAAAATAAAAATAAAAATAAAAATAAAAATAAAAATACAAATAGTTTAAACAACAAGTGCAAGAAGAACATATTGCCCCCTATGATCGTAAATAGATGTTATAAACCTACTCCTAAGAGAATAAGTAGACCGCCTACATGTAAAACTTCAAATAAGCATTTTTACAATTTTATGGCATGGAAAGCAAAAAATAAAATAGGGTTCCACCTTCAATTTATTCATTTTCTCATTATGTCATCCAACTTCGAGCAATGATTGAAAATTAACAAATATTCGGTGACATAAATAATATGGTCGACAATCTCACTACAGGTGATAAGAGTTGAATCGAACAAAACTCTTTTCCTATTGGTTGGGAGGAGGGATGACCTTATCTCCATTCTAAATTTATTCCCCATTCATAGTGGAAGGGGATAAAAATGCAAATATTCTTCCATGCATGGACTTTTCCATGCCGTGAAAATTTGTAATGGCAAAAACTAACTTTTCATTGTAACATTGCGGACTTTGAACAATTGTTTGAGGGTTTAGGCAAAAAAAAATTTCCACCCAATGGGGTATAGATGCACGTAAAAGGGTTTCCAAACTAACAAATAAATGACATATTTCAATGTAGAATTCCAAATCACCGCAGACCTTTTTTTATAAAGTTTTAATAATGATAAAGTTGTGTCATCCGCATATTGGAAATGAGAAATTATGAGGTCGTTCGCTCAAAGCCAAATTTGCCTCCTGCACCTTGGTGATTTACTCAATGCCTCTACCACCACAATAAATAAAAAATTGAGATAAATTAACACCATGCTCAATGATGCTCCTATTTCTAAAAATAAAAACACCATGGCCTCAAATCATCATAGAGAAATGTACATTTGCATACAATAATCAATTGTTCCACCTATTTATGAAACTCATATTGCCTAGTAAGAAACTCCAATCAACCCTATCAAGCTTTCTCAAAAATCAAAATCATCCTTGCAAATTAAACTCATAATCCCACCCCTACTTCGAAAATCAATGACTTCATTGGCCACTAGACATCGTCAAAGATTTATCTATCTTCCATGAAAGCTCCTTGAAACTTTGTAATGATGGTGCACACCTTTATCCTCATGGTCAACGCCTTGCCAATGATTTTGTAGCAACTCCCTAGAAAATTAATTAATGCAAAGATGTGATCTTTTGGGTGGTTTAATTGGGACAATATCGATATAAAGCAGGGGACAAAAGCACCCAAATGGTTTAGTTTACACGCTAAAAAATCACATGCGCTAGTGGATTTTTGTTGAGCCTTTATAAAATTGTGATTTAGAAATTAGAAACCACTAGGGGTGGGCCCATCTCGCGATTTCGTTTTCGTCTCGAATTTTTCGGGTCTTAATATGATTGAATAATTCTATCCCGATCCCGTCCCGTTTCAATCTAGAATGAGATGGGATGGGATTAAGATTTTCAATCCTGCCAATCTCATCCCGTCCCGAGCTAATTTTTCAATATTTATTATTAATATTTTTATTTATTTACTTTAGGATTGCAATATTAGTGTAATTGAAGAAAAATGAATTTAGTTGAAATTATTGTAATTGATATTAGTTTATATCTACATCTACTTGATATTTGTTTATTTCTAGAATTCTAAATGAATTATTTAATTGCAAACTCTTTCAAACTCAAAATAAGATTGCTAACTACATTGGAGAGTTTTATTTCGTGTCAAGACAATGAATTTAATTACTGTTTTTTGTTTAAAGCAATAATGAAACATTCTTCTTAACACCCTAAATCTACTCATCATTTTGTTCACTATTCAAAACAGTAGAGCATGTCCACCATTGTCATTATATTGTCCACCTCTTAGTCATTCAAAACTCTGCAGAAATCTTAATTACATGGTGAATTTCAGCAATCATTTATGGTAGTTTATTATGATGTTGCATACTCAATCTAAGGCTGTCATTTATGTGTAGTTCTACGAATTACCTTTGCCTTTTTTCAACTAAGCAAATTGGGTCTTGGATAAGCAGTAATTTGTCAAAAAATGAGACCACGTTAATTCCGTCTCGTCTCGTTCTGAACCCGTTTGGGATGGGACGAGGTTGGGATGAGGTTTTTCCCATCTCATCCCATTCCGATCCCTTATGAATGGGATGGGATAGGGATGGGTCTATCTCGTCCCATCCTGTCCCGTGCCCACTCCTAGAAACCACATTCTCCAAATAGAGGGAAGTGTTGAGGTTATTAGAAAGGTGGATTACGCGGTTATTTATTGTTGTTGGAAATTGAAAAAACTTTGTCCAATCTTTTTTATCTGTGCTGTGCGTGGAAGTAAGAACATAATGGGAAAAATCTAATATAAGATTTGATTATTGTGGCTGTTGTAATGGTGTTCGTGATAAAAATTATTCAAGTATCTATCCTATGGTGGACATGATAAAACCTCGAGACCTTAGTATACATAAGTGTAATGGGTTTTTGTTAACTAAACAAAAAAATTGTAATGAGTTTCTCTCTCTTCTTAAAACAATGTGTTCAAGAAAATTTGGGATGGTTTTACATAAAAGTTTTTGAGCGATTCTATGTGTCGAGGGAAAGGGCGAGGAAACCAGCGAGGTGAACGAGGTGGCGGGGGGTGAACCGTTCACCTTCCTCGAGATGCGCGCGCGGAAAACATCTCGAGGGGGTGAACGGTTCACCCCCCGCCACCTCGTTTACCTCGCTGGTTTCCTCGCTCTTTCCCTCGACATTTAGAATTTGCAAAAGTTTTTTTTCCAAAACTTTCTTTCATCCAGATTTCGACATTTTACACTTGTCATATACTTCCCACTCATATTCCGCTAGAGTCAAAGAATCAAATTGGCCATTCATCCATACATCTTCAAATAGCTACATTTACATAAGTTTATAGTTAATGACATGTAAATGTAGTTATCAAAGTTATGTACAAATTAATGCAAGTTATACAGCCTGCACTAAAGCAAGTTTAACATGACTTTTTGCAACTAATATAGGTGATCCAATATAAATTTAAGGTTGTGCTTGTTTCACGAAAATAAACATTCTAGGAAAACAAAGATTTTGATTAAGAATTTCATTTTTTTTTGTTTTTCTGAAAAAACTTTTCATGCTATTTGATTGTTTTATGGAAAATAATATACAATAGCTTGGAGGCAGTTGAATTGAATTGATCATGAAGGGAACCATAGCCTAAATGAGAAAACAATAAAAATGCATCACATGAATCCCTAACTCATTAAACCATGATTAGGAGTGAACGCGCTCTACATGAGTATATATTCGGTATTTCTTAATTTTACTTGAAAAAATTACTAAGTGCAAATTAAAATTTTAGAAAATTTTTTAATTAAAAAAAATGGAGTTTGAAATAAAGGTAAAGGCATTTTGGTACAAAATATAATAGGGAGTGGCAATTCTAGATTGGGCCATTTGCTACATTTGTGGATCCAACAACCTTCAAGCCCATTGTAGGTTGGGCCCAACCACCTTCAAGCCCACCACCACCACAAAAGGGTTCTCATTTTCTCTCTCTGCAACAACAATGGCCGCCTTCGAACTCCCCATCTCTTACGCTCGTCACCACTCTCTCCACCTCCTCCATTTTTTTCTATGGTTGACCTCTCCAACATACTCAATCACGCCACCTCACATTCTCCTCTCCATTTCAGACAGATGGAAGAAGACGAAGGGGGTTGATGGTCTTGGTGGTGGTAAGTTTACTGTTCTGAAACAGTGTTGATTGGGTGGAGAGAGAAATCAAACCTGTTACCACCATCGCATCGGCTCGTAAGCTCAAATCTCTTCAAATCGTTGACACAATCAACTTGTCCAATATCTCATTGATCATCCACCATCTAATTTCACTGATCGGAAACGGGATGAGTTTGATTAATCTAAAAAAACTCAAGAAAAATCAAGACGAAATTAAGTTCGCAGAATGGGATGCCCACCCCTACCGCAGACTAATGTCTTTCCTAACACTTTCCAAACTAACATGTTCACCTCAACTCGGTCTTCCAACTCCACATTTCTCCATAACCCCCAAGGATCAATTGAACAACATCATTGAGAATACAAAATTTCTAAATGTCGAGGAAGTGGGCGAGGTAACAAGCGAGGGGAGGGAGGTGGCCGGGTGGGTACCGTTCACTTCCCTCGAAATGTGTGCATCAATTTTTGCACATGCATCTCGAGGGAGATGAACGATTCCCACCCCGCCATCTCCCTCCCCTTGCTCGTTTCCTCGCCATGTGGAACTGCTCTTGAGAATAAGCCGACTTCCACCGAGTTGCACGTGCAGGCTCGAGAACAATCTTGCCACAAAAATCGAATATGAACCGGCCATGATTCATCATCCACTCAACTTAGAAGTGGGAGGAATTCCAAACCCATGATCCAATGAGTCATGCCTATATGGCATGTGATTGACTTGCACAAATCGTGGGGCTTCTCAATTTTGAGTTGTACTCTCCAATTTTACTTTCTTTGAGGACTATATAGACTTGAGATTGCACTTGGAGAAATTGTCCGTGAAATTCATTCCTTGCTTATTATTCTATTCGTCACTACCCTCAAGAGTAAGTTTAATCGGCCATATTTGCTAGCTCCTTTTTTTTAATATTTTTTATCATTTTTTCTTTAAAATACAACCACAAATACTATGTATAAAGAGTAATAGTGTAAAAAATCCCCAAAAAATGCTAACAGACATGACTGGCTAAAAGTGTGCTACCCACAAATATAAAGAAAAAAACACTAACTAATTCAGTAGGTAACAATGGATTAGGGTTGAATACTCGCCCTATTAGCATAAATAGACAAATACTAAATTAAATTAAATTTCATGCATAGGAAGAAACAAAATACTAATGATTTTGAGCTAAATTCCTGACTTTATTCTACATGGTTTGGTCTATAACAATATTAGACACTTGCAAATCTAAATTTTAAAATACGAAAAAAACAAAATACAAACACGATACACAGCAATAACTTGTGCAAGAGACTCGGATCTTGTTTGAGTACATCTTGTTCGGGTACATCCCCCTTGTTTTACTTTTTAATCATTGGAAGCAAGCTCATTTGAGGAAAATCATCATAAAATTTTTTGTATCCCCAAGTCTGCAAGCTCAATTGTGACAACCCGTGCTACCCAAGGATGCGAACGGTTATCTTCTTGAATGCACGACCATATCAAAAATTCCGAGAGATTTGCTGTTGTCAGAGGCGCAAAGGAACTAATCTTCCCGGTATTCTGGATTCTTTTTCAAGATGACAAACCCTTCAAGAATTGGTGACAGTGGTATGTATCTGCACAAACATGAATTTATAATTAGGATGAACTAGGCATGACAAGATACCAAAGGCACTCATGCAACAAATTGATGGGGCTTACTTCTCAGTAGCTAATTCTGCTCTATCACCAGCTGCCAAGAGAACCGGGGTTGAGTGTGTTTGGAATCCAGTGATACTCTTTGGTCGACCAGCCTGGCCAACGACATCAACTGCTTGCCCCACTCTTACAGGCACAGATAAAGGTTTTAGATCCTCATCCACCGTCATCAACATTCTTGGCTGTAAATTCAGGAAAAAGAAAACAAAAAATTATAACAAAAAAATGAAACTCGAGATAATTAGCAGCTGTCAAAGCAGGGAGATAAAAACATTTCCATGACGGCTAAGAAGCTCGACTTGAGATCGGACCTGCATTGCCAAAACAAGGAAATATAGGACATAATGATATTTTCCCAGAATGATAGATTTCATATCAAGACAAACATGGAGCAAGGTTATGATTCCAGCAAGAGCAGTCCTACAATAAGAGAGAAGACAACAAACATAAATTACTCTCGAACTGCATTCAAAATCGTAATCAATTCCCAAAAAAAACACAACCAACAACCAACTTCATTTTCAGATCATATTACAAGCTTGATTTGAACTAAAATTTCCTTTGATACAACCTTTTCCCTTCTATTCCTTTCTACAATTTCCTATTCGTAATTGCTGAGTCACTTAACATAAATCTAAAAGTCAATCCAACTCCTATCTTTTTGTGATTGTCATAGGATTCACTGTCTATATGTGCCATTCAACATCCACAATGACCTACCTACAGAGTTAGTTTCTATTACAAAATAGAAAAACACAGCATAGTAGTAGGAATCAGTCTCACTGGTTAGGAGTTAGATTCTATCACAAAAATGCAAAGAAAACTTACGGTGATAGTAGGAAGCGCTCTGAATGGTAAGGAGAAAGGGTTAGTAAACCTTTCCCCAAATGCACTAGACCTTGAGCAATCCGAACCTGTCCATACAGTTAAATCATTAGGCAAGTAAATAAACTTGGATTTAACTGAGTGAATTATGAATTAAAGATAAAGATTAATAGCTCATGCTTCATACACAAAAGAGAAGGCTAGCTTCTTTATAGTAATAGCTCGAAAGGTTGCGAAGCATTCCAGCAATTCGGGCATTATTAGTGCCAGCACCTATCAAACCCAAAGAGATTATAGCTGCCTGCAAAAAGTACCCAGCAATAATAGATCAATTCATACTTTACCCAGCAATAATAGATCAATTCATACTTAAAATATAAAAAATAGAGAACTTTCATATAATATATGTAACTGAAAAATACCATTGCCACTTCTGAATCTGTATCATGACTGAGTCTGCTAAGAGTATCCATAACGTTGACCTGGACGAACACCGACTCAACATATCAGCAAATCAGAAGACACGAGAAGAATTATGATAATATAAAGAAGCCTGTCCAACGTTTTCCACCGGCAACAAACAAGAGGGTCCAACTAAAACACTAAAACAGAAGTATCCACCAAAAGGTAAACTATATGTATTGTACATAATTTCACATGCAATCTTATTCATCCAACCAGCCTGATGAGACTTGGGTGAGCTCCTTCGATGTCATAGGGTATGTATGTGAGATTAAATTACGCATGACAAATGCAAAGATTGCTCACCTTTGGATTGGATATGCACAGTAATCCAAGAGCCAAGGGAACTGCGCGCCGAATGTTCTGCTCTCCATACTGTAATAGATGCTCTAATGATCGAATTGCCATCTCAAGACCTAGTTCTTCAGCCATTGCTACCATAGCAATCCCAAGGACGGCAGGTCCCTGATGAGTTTCACCCTTCTCGAGGTGTTGTGCACATTGCCCCAGAAGATGCTGAACCTGTATGAATTAAGAAAGTTCAGTACCATGTAACTCACATTAATAACCAAATGCTATACATGTTAACAGAAAGATGGTGTACCTTAAGCACATTTCCAGTTCCCGCATAGGCACAAGACAAAAGGGTCATATCACAATATTTTCTGATTTTTTCATTAAATGTTTTTGAAACTTCAGCAGTGGCTTCAACGCTTTCCTGTAATACACCAATAGTGATCAATGTATTAATTAGGTTTACCCTTGTACTTCAAAGTGCCCGCTTTTCATATTTACATTTTCAAAGCCACAAGAAATGAAAATTCCAAAATAGAGGGCACTAGATAGGACAGATTTAGATAATTCTGGTAACACATAGTTTGAATGATCAATGTAACTACTTAGACAGTAAAAGAGATGCCAGTCATTGGCAATAAACGGTTACTTACTTGTTTCCCGAGGTAAAGTAGACCAAGCCCTAGAGGAAGAAGCCGAGTGAGGGGTTCACCCAATTCAGACTCACTCCGGTCCATCAGTGAAAAGATAATTGCTTGCGCAATCTCCTCATTGCAAGAACCTACATAGACCAGACCCAGTGAGATTGCAGTAAATGCAATCACATCAAGTGGTGCTTTGGCATCTCCTAGAATTGGAGTTAATTTCCTGCGAATCTGGAAATCAAATAAATGTTAGCTCATGAATGCAAATGATTTTCAATTAGAATTTTTGCAACCATAATCTGTTTCAACAAAACATTTCAAGCAATATAGGTGGTATAATTTTATATAAAGCAATTGCTAGCTCATGCACAACACAATTCATTGGACCGACTAACAAAAGTAAGCAAAAATGGTGCTAGGAGAAAGACAGAACCTTCTATTGATAAAATAAATAACTCAATAAATAACTTTCACCTGCTCATTTTGGGCTCCTGCATACGCCAAACCTAGGCCCATTATTGCCCCGATTCGAACAGTTGGGTCATCTTTATTTATATAATCACCTAGAAGTGCTAATGCCTAAAAGTTGAAATCCACAGAATCATCAGTTTAGCCCATCAAGAATATAACGAGAACGACAATCCGTAATAAAATTTCACTGTTGCTTTTCAAAACAAAATATGAGAAGGGAACTCACAGGATCACAATCATTATTGACATTGCAGTTGACAATTCCAACTCCTAATAATGCACCAGCAACAACATGGTTGTCATTGACATGGAAATATTTATCAATCTGTGCAAGTCCTGAGTCGACATCCCACAACAAAATCATACCCTACAGCAAAAAAGAATATTATGAGTTTCTCACAAGAAAAAATATCACATAAATTGCAAAAATAATAATGATGAAACAACATACAAGACTTGCAGCAGCACTAGCTTTCCCATGTTCCTTGTTCTTAAAAAGCCAGCTCCCTGTTGAGCCACCACTAGAAGTTTCCGAAGGGGGAGTCATCAACTTATCCTGTAGCAAAAATAAACATCAGAACATGCACAAACTAATAATGATGAGCAACTGATCATCTCCAAAAATGGTACTTTACCTGACCGAAACCAGCATTAACAAATGCATTAACAAAGGTAGCTGCCAAATTCTGTCTAGCGGAGTCGACACTTGCACCAGCACTTGCTCGACCATCAATTAAGTGCACCTATAAAAAGAGAATTTCAGGAGAACTCAACAAACTCCAGGACCAGGAGATTAAAATTAAAAAAATAAAATAAAAAGTAGGTCTTGAAACATGGATATATTCCAGCAAAAAATAAAATAGTCTTCTATGTAAAAAAATAAAATAGTCTTCTAGGGAGTATAATTTATCCTGCCCAGGTTTAAGAAACTAAACAGTAGGGATATATGCACCTTAGTTTTAATTTACCACTCACAAAGTTGACAACTAGTTGCACTGCGAATTTCAACAAAACATAATTGCTTTTGTCACCATTCTGTGTGAGAGATTTTTTTTTTCCATAGTATGAGGACAATGTAGTCAAGGTGTTTGCACACAAATGTTCTAAGGCTAAACCGCTGAAGTCAAGGTGTGTGCCTGAGTGTCATAAAGTGCACTTTTTTTTTAACCTGTTTGTTTATTTTTAACTGAAAGCATAAACCATCATATTAGATATAAGTATCATCAACTAACAAGTAACAAACCATGTAGTGTGTTTAGAACCCAAATTGAAAATAATAAGGTTGCATATGAAAAAAAAGTGTTCCGTCATTTAGCAGAGATAGGAAGAAAAGGAAGATGAGGGAGGAGGATGAAAGAGAAAACACAGCATAAAAGTTGTTTCATCATGGCAAACCACATAAGGACAAAAGCAGAAGAGGGTGATCATGAGAATTTCCATTAGTGATCAGCCCCCAAGATAATCCCTAAACAATGCAACAGCTAATGATACACCAAAAAGATTACTCATTTATGTATTTTATTTGTTAATTTGTTACTTACTTTTTCTTTAAATTAATCAGAAAAAAAATGCATTTACCTGATAAAAGTTAATATGAATACTTCCGATTGGTATACCTTATAGATGTCTTCAGGTGACTTCGGTTCCATCACTTCAATATCACGAGCAAGATTGAGATAACCTTCACTCAGTTTGGTATTGTTAATCATATCTTGCATTGCTTCCCTTTCTTCGTCGTCTGCAACCATTTCTTCATCCAGCATAAAATCAACACCCTGATTTATAGAAATATTTATTAGCCAACTTAAGAACCATCGAATTCAAACAATCAAGCTTAAGGTTTCAGCAAAACCAATGCATAAATAAGGAAAAGCAGATCAATTTTGGAACATTGAATTGGAACTTACATGTCGTGCAATACTATAGCAAAATTGTTTCTTTTGTAGTGAATCATTGCAGGAAGTAAACAATTGCTTCACATACTGTTGAACCACGTGGAAATTGTAAGAACCAGTACAGTAACAAAAAAGCATCAACGGTAACAAACAAATACATAGACATAAATTCACATGCATATAGACATAATTTTGGAAAGTTAAAATTACTGTGAGAAGATTAAAATATAACAATGTAAACCCACTACCGAGAAAGAAGAAACCTTCAGATTCAGGCAGCTCAAGGAGAGGTTGAGAAAATCTGAAGCTAAACCAATTTTACTAGCTGTAGATAACAAAAATTGTGGACCAGTTTCTATTTGCCTTATTGATATCATCAGAACGTCACTAAGTAGGCTTACTTAAGGATTGAGCTTTTGAATGGCGACAAGGTATGAAAACTGCTGCCAGTATCATGGATGTCGTTAATGCCAGACGTGAAATCTCAGGCAATATATGCACCAGATTATGGCATACTATCAAGATCCGAGGGTAACATGCATTAGGTATTGTGAGCTCTCAAGGCGACATATGTCAAGAGATTGATTTAAAGGTATCTAAGAGGTAAACATCTGTTGGGCACTGAGCTTAACTGTCACAAGATGAATGTTCCAGAAAACATGATAACATGAGATGAGCTATAGACCACATCATGAAACATCAACCAACTCACTCCCATGCACCGCTAGACCACACACACACACCTGAGCAAGAACACAAAAGAATTTATCACCTGCATATTATCGAGGGACAGTGCAATCTTTAGAGCGCTTGGAAAATCTTCAAACTTGAGATAAATAGTATATGCTATATCCAACACTAGTATATCATCTGGACTAGGAAGGTAGCTGCAAGATAATGCAATTCAAAATTAGAAAAGGGAGAGAGCAACCAAAGATGATCAATTAAAAGAGACGGTCTAGAGAGATCTGTTGGTAGTAAAAACGATAGCTAACATCAAGAACTTGTATGCCAAACCGAAGTATAGCGAAAGGAAAATTTAGGCACATCATGTTAAGTATAAATCAAGGATGCTATCTTGCATATGATTTCTTCACCAGATATGGTATACCCACTCTCTGACTCTCAGTATAGTCAAAACTACCCATTTGGTCGCTTAAAGCAAAAATTGAAGTAGGGGATGGTTGTTTCGACTTAACTGAAGCAAAAAGGGTTCACATTTAAAAAAAAATGGTTCTTTCTTCTTCTCCTTCACTCCTTTTTTTATTTGCACAAGCTGCATAAGGCCAGATAAAAAACTTGTGGCTTCACTCCTAATTTTGTCCACTGCAAAAACATATAATATGCACTGACATGTTTTCATCCAAATATTATATTTACATATATGCCTTCAAATTTTACAATTTTTGTATCACATATACTCCACATACATCCAAGTATTCTCACATGCTCTTAATCATTGTTGATAACAAACTAAGAGCATCAGAGGATTGTGGATTCTGATTGACACGAGTTTTTTTTTTTGTTTTTTTTTTAAATTTTGTTATAAGGAGCTTTTGACATTTTTTTACTTGCTCTAATTGTATTTCTCTTTCCTTGTTTTCTAATGAAAGTGTTCTATTCAAAAGACACTGACACATACATGCACACTCACATGCACACGCACACACACATAAAGTGAGCACTTCACTTTGCTTCTCGCTATAGACATTGGATGGGGGTTCCTCACTATGAACTTGCCTCAACACCTTCATTACCTTGTTTTTTCCAAGTTCAATCACAGATTCTATAACAAAATGGAGCTGAAGTTCAACAACACATGTCTAAATTATCAATTAAACAAATTGTCACCATCTTCATCACCAATATCTGAAGATCAGAAACTCAGGCAACTCGAACGTGCGTACTTTAAGGAAATCATATTTGCAGCATTTTTTTTCATGTCATAATGTGTCATTAGGCATTGTACTCTTGTTATTACAGAGTTATATTTGGAGAAGACATCATCTCAAAACTTAGCAGATACGGTCACTAGAACTATTTGAACAAGAGAACAAAGATCCACCACATCACTCTGGATATTTGCAACACTAATTGGGAAAAATACCTTGCGGAACTAGTAAGGTATGAGCATGTTCTTTTGTAAGTTGTGGCATCGACATGGTCAGGTAATAAATCAAGGTCCTCAACCTGGAAACACAAAAGAGACATTAGTTCCGAAGAAGTTATCAGATAAAATTAGAGGAAGTAACCACTCAAGGGCATACCTCCATAAGAAGATCAACAGCTTCAGGCTCTGCATTGTGCTGCAAGATTGTGCAAAAACATTTGAAGTTAACAGCACATAAAATAGAAAGTATCCATACGCTTCTGCCTGAACTGACCAAACATTTAAGCTATATATCTAACAACACCGCCACTTCTTCTGAACTGTAAAACATACCTTCATGTGGAAAGCAACCACTTGCTGCACAAGTTCCATTACATCATCTATGGGAGCTTCGTCATTCTGCAAAATAAAACAAAGATATTGCAAGAATTTATATTAAGTGAAGGAATTCCTGGAAGAAATTCAATGTGTTGGAAACCAAAAGAAGAACACAAGCTAGGAAGTGCAAATTTGTAGAAATGGTCCTACGCCAGCCAACTTTGTGGTTTCAAGAATCAAAATGGCAGGAAATACTACAATCTTAAGCAAGACCTCCCCGTCAACTGAACTAATTCAATCTAATTTTTAACAAAATACAATCATCACCTGTCGTTTAGCATACTCCTCAGGAATTTCTCCAGCAAGATTTCTAATACGAAACAATCAATCATTAGAATGCAACAGAATTACATTAGGAAACATTGAAAATTAAGATGCCTATCTGACATAATATGCCACAAGATAAAGTTGATCAAAGATAATAATAACACGGTAACTGCAAATGGTGCATTTCCTTAGGAGAAGATATTCAATTAATCAGTAAAACCTTTGTGGAGTAAAAGACATAACGAATTTATCTTTCTACCGTCGTCATTGAGAAATCTATGTGAAAATTGTGAGGTCATGTCGATGGGGGGAGATGACACTTGGTAGTGTAGTGGTCACATCAATGGTGGTGATGTTGATGATGATGGCGGTTGTGTTAATGTTCTGGTAGTGGTGGTATCTGTTTGGCGAAGGTGTTGTTGTGGTGATCTATAAAGTTGTGAAGATCAATTGCCATTCGATATGATCTCATACCATGTTGTCGATGAAAGCGAACAAACCTACTCTAGTTGATGAAAATCACATACTCATTAATCACAACTTTTTTTTAATTGATACACAATTTATTGTAAGGTCTTCATTTATATGACACTTTATTATTCTAACTCAAGTTCACTTTCATCGAAGAAGTTAAGAGCTAAGTATTAAATCGGTGATTAATCACTTCTCACTAGTAGAGAGTTACGATTTTTGAATTAATCGTTTGAATAATTCCTTAGTCGAGTAATTGATGATATTTTGTTGATTTACCAATTAATCGCTTTCAAAACTCACCGATTAATTGATCCATTGCAATGTGTTATAAGCAAATGAGAAAAAATAATATGGTGTGTGACGAGGCTAGAGAATCGCATCTTTATTTGACATTGATTTCTTAATTTTATTATAATTTGCCGTACATTGTGACAAGTGATGTTTACTACTTCAATATGCATTGAATTTTTTCTTTAAGTTAACATATTAATTAGAAGGATGAAGAAAATTGTTTATAAAATGTAGGTCGATTAATTCTAATTAATCCTGATTAATCTCATATATCTCCTTAAACGATTAGGGTCTGATTAACGATTAACTACATAGGATAATAGATAATTGATCACCTCACATATTCATGACCCCATGATCCGATATCTCCCTCTGAACCCAACAGCCTGTACTTCAGGCTCTCCTGTAAAACAAAGAACATGTATGAAAACAGTAGTTCCGCAAGGGTATACAATATAATTATATCAGTATAAAAAAAAAAAATATATATATATATATATATATATATTTTTTAATGAATGTAATGACATGATAACAAGGTGCTCTATGGAAAGGCATCATGAACATTAGAAACAGTATGAAAACCAGAAATGCTTCTGAAATTCACAAGGAATAAGGGTTGAATTCTGAAACTATAAGTGGTTAGGGGAAGAACCCCTGTACAACTCTTTCCCAAGTATTTTCATTATATCAAATACATTTTCAATGTATCAAATAACGAAAAGGGAAAGGTGAAAGGGCTATGGACAGAGGAGGGTGAACAATTGGGATGTAATTTCCACCTTAGATGAAATTTAACCAATTGGGAGTTGGAGCAGATGGCAAATACTCAACATTACCACTTAATTAGATGAGGAGCATGATGCTTGGCACTGGGGTGGGAAGAACAAGAAATTCAGTACATGAAATGATGATGAAATCCAGAGTCTATGAAACAGTCTGTGGACTGGGCAGAATTTGATAGTACAGTGGGGACCCAGAGGAAACCGTGATTTCTCTTTCACTGAGACTCCCATTTTTTTTTTTCGATCTTAATACAAAGTTCATGTCTTTCATTAAACAAATGACGAAGAGCTTTATGAGTTAAGATATATAGAGCCATAAAAGACTTGCATAAAAGGAGATTATTTCACTACATGGAACACTGTAGCGAAGAAAACATATTAACTTTTGAGTTTCCTTTTGAAAAATAGTTTTTGTTTCCCATTACCATGATGTTGCAACTTTGACCAGTTTCAAGCATTTGTTAATTTGATTAAGATTTGATCATATTGACTAGTTTAAACTGACGACTCGATGGTCGAAATGCAAATTTCCTGATACAAGCTCTCTTAAGGCTATACCTATATTTGTTGAATGTTTCTTTTTCTTGTGGGAGAGGATCTTTTGGAAGTAAAATCAGCCGCAAAGATTAAATTTTAAGGCGAGACATTGGACTCCTCTCAGTGTCAACTGAAGCGAAAAGAGATTACATTAAAAAATATACACCTAATTTGAAACTCCTACTGATCATTTGTGAGAATTATGTTTTGACATCACTCAAGAATCTTTTTGTGAATGCTTGTTTTAATGTTTTGCAAGAACTAGTGGGTTCCTGAGCCTAATCGGCTTAGAAGACGCTTTTATTTGTTTCGAAAGCTATATGTGGAGGCAAGAAAGATAGTAAAAGTAACATTCATGTACCCGCTCTCCTTCTGCAGACATGGTCAAAGCCAAAACCGAGAGTATGTCAGCGAGGTATTTCTGCAATTAAAAAAACAATCAGATGTGTTGAAGCACTCATCAGTCAGGCACACATGAAGTCATCCAGACAGTTACCTTCAGTTTCAAATCTCCCATCGTCTCATAAAATGATTTCAATGTTCCATAATGTGGACGCAGAAACTTAAGTGGCTTGGGGACTGACGTCATTGAACTTGTTGCCGTTCGAATTTCCTGTCTGAAAGGGAGAAAACAGTCATAATCAAACTGAAACGTAGAAAAGCCAATTAAAATTTGGTATATATGTAACTTTAGTCTCAGCTAAAGGTCTGAATTTTAAAGGTTGTGTATCAAATGAGACGCAGCCTAACATAAACCCATACTATTTCACCCTCAAACCAGGAATTTCACATTTCTTATCACATACAGACCCCAAGAAGAAAACTATACGCAATTGCTATGTTGCTTACAATCACGACTGAAGTATATACTAACAACAAAGCTAATGCTGGTCACTACAAATGAACTAGGTTATCCAAGGGTATCTCGTTAGTTTTAGTTTTCATGCCTGACCTAAAAACAAATAACTTGTTACGTCAGAAAAAAAAATCGCAAATTTATTGTCTAACAACATCATTTATCCGTAAAACTTGTCGAAATCAGAGAAAACAAAGTCCCCCACGTAATCTCAAACGCACAAACAACAGTAAAAACACGAAAAGTTAGTGCTATCAAGCAAGAGTGATCCGCACAGTTACCTCATGCTTTCAAGGGCGAGTTTTTGCACTCCAGGATCTGAATCCTGAGCTCTCTCGACATAGAGCTCCAATTGCTGCTTTAGAGCCAAATCTTCCTCGGACTACACTCATCACATCAAGCGAACAGATTAGATTAGACAAGAGAAGCGAAAAGACATGAATTTAGGGTTTATTTCGTACGAAAACTCACCAAGTCTTCTTCTTTCTTCTCGTCCTTGTTCTTCTTGGGATCTTTCGATGGAGCTTTCAGAGTGGACTCTTCTGGGGCTCCACTATTAGGTTTTGGATCTATCGTCATTTCGATCTGAGAAACGGGGAGAGTCGATTGCAGAGAAATCCAATTTTATGAATGAAAACTCCTCAAACCAACCTGATATGAGAACCCTAGATTTTCTTGCTTTCTTGAGGTTGAAGAAAGGTTTTTCATTTTTTGTGCGTTGCGATGTTTTGTTTTTGCTAGTTGTTGAAAGGCAGCCGCTTTTTGCCATCACCAGTTTTGCTGAAGTACACCCCTGTTTTGAATGTACTGGACACCCCCAATATAAACCCCTCTCGTATCATTGTTCTTCTTCTCTTCCTCTCTTCTCTCTCAGGAACAACAACCACTGCATTGGCCCGCCGCCAGCCGCACCACCCTTCCTGAAGCTTGGCGGCACCATCCTGCCACCATTTTTCCTCTTTTCATCTTCCCTTTTGTTGTTGTTGTTGTTATTGTTGTTATTATTCTTCTTTTTCTAATCTCTGCATCTTATCTTCTTCTCCACCGCTGGCTGCACCATCCTGCACTTTCCTTCATCTTCTCTTAGTCTATTCTTCTTCTTTTCTTCTCATTGATCTCTTTTTTTTTTTTTTGCCTTCCACATGTTCCTGCCAATGGGGAGTCCCCATTCGTACAAATCTCGAGCTCCCCATTTGCACGAATCTAGAGCTCCTCATTCGCACAAATCTGCTCGAGGGAAATATAATAAAACGTAGGAGAAGATAAGAAAAAAAAAAGTGTGGTGGTGTTGTCGGCGGTGGAGAATAAGAGAAAAATAACGAGAGGAAAAGGGAGGTTTGACCGGCGGGTGGGACAAGGTCGTGAGGTGGTGGCGGTGGGGCAAGGCGAGGCAATGTAATGGTGTTTTCCCTTAGGAGATAAAAAAAAGTAATATGATTTTTTTGTTTATATTGGTGGTGTACTTCAGTAGGTGGTGGTATGCTTCAAAAAGTAGAGGTGACGATATCCTTCAACAAAAGTGGTAGTGTTAAAAAATCATTACCTAGTCGAAAGCAAGTTGGTTATTTTCAAATGGAACTATGGGAGGAGTATAGTTGGTCATTGTGTGTACTTTACATCCCCTTAGGGTGTGTTTGATGTTGCAACTCTATGGTTTGAGCGATTTCCAGGGAATTGAGGAGTTTTCTTCTGTGATTCCATTAGGAATCATTTATTCACATGACCCAATTTCTTAATCATTTGTAATATATTTGTTGTTTTTAATTATTTGCTCCTTTGAGAATAGGCTTTCGCCGAAGCTGGAGGCTCTGTAAAATCGTCATGTCCAAAAGCAGCAAAATAATAATAATAAAACATGGTTAATTTATAAAAACCAATATTAGTTGAGTGATTGAACGAAATTGTAAAAGTATGCAACTAGGTCATAAAGTCATATATATTGGGTTTATGAGTAATATTAGATCATTCAAAGATCAATCAATAATCATATTAGAATAACTTATTTGGTATCATAAAGATCAATTCTATAGGGCCTGGGAACCAGCCTGGTTTTCCCTGCCTGGGGGGGCGAAAATACAATTTTTTCCCCCTCTTTAAACACCTTTTTAGAGATTGTATAGGGGGGCAAAACTATATTTTCGCACCCAGGCAGGGAAAACTAGACTGGTTCCCAGGCCATTAAGAATTTCTGCTTATTTGGTGTCCGCCTTTTCTAAACGTCGAGGGAATGGGCGAGGGATCCCCCTCGAGATGCATGCTATCACTAATCTTGAGGGGAATGCGCTCTATTTCCTCGCCCATTCCCTCGACGTTAAGAAGAGCTATTTGGTATCAATAACCAGTTGGAATTGGATGAGGCTCATGTTCATTATCCAAACCTTTGATTTGATAGATGATGTATTCATTTGCCCACCATGTTTTCAAAAAAAAACCAAACCTATTTGGGCAGACCAATTGATAGGGATATTCTTGAAATTGCCGCCCCCATTTAGTTTTGTTAAATTGGCAATGGAGAGGAAATGGAGACCCAAGGGCACTATTCAAGTACTTTGAATGGAGAGTTTTTCTTATGCAATTTCAGCAATGAAAAGGACATGGATTTTGCCCTAGAAACTGACTCCTTCAAGATACATGAAAAACTAATGATTACCAAACCTTGGAAGGAGGATTTGAAGTGTTTGAAGGAAATAGTGAATATTCCAGTTTGGACACACATGTACAACGTGCCTACTTGTATGTGGAGTAAGGAATCATTGGGTTTAATTACTTAGTGTAGTAGGGAAGCCTGTGAGATTCGACAAAGGTATGACCACTGGAGCTAGGTTAACTTATGCAATTGTGTGTAATGAAGTAAATGCTAATAAGGCTCTGCCTTCACGAGTTAAGCTAGATGTAGGTAGGTGTGAATGCGATGTTGATGAAGTCGTTATTGACTTTCCTTATAAGCCTTTGGTGTGTGAATATTGTAGATCCTTTGGGCACTGAAAAGCCAATGTATGGAACATGTATGTGAAAAAGTGAATGCTCAGTAGTCTCTTATTGCTAGTCGAAAAAGAGTTATGATAAGAGATTGGAAACGGGGAGAGGCACCAAGAAATTGTCCAATATGGAAGCTACTAGTAAATGGATTGAGGTCACTAAAATGGGGGAAACAACAACCAAACTAAACGTGGAAGTATACGGGGCAATCAATTCTATATATGCAAGAACAACAATTTAATGAAGTAGGAATTTGTGAGCATGGAGGGTGGATAATGTGGATAATGACATGGATAGGGTGGATGGGGTAACAAGTGGTGTTGTTGTGAAAGGAAGTAATGAGAAATTGCAAAATGCTAGTCAAGCCAGTAATTAGTCTAGTGGGGTGAAAAATGATGGGATGCAGGTTGAAGAGAGTGTGAGATAAGAGAATATCCGAGACACTACTTGATGTGTTTGATAAAACTTCTAAGACAGGAATAATATCAGGGCAAATGGGAAAAATGAGAGATGGTGTCGATAGGCAGGAGATGGACAAGGGGAATGATGCCTGCAAGGGAATTCAAATGAATGTCCAAGCCTATACAATAGAAGGTGGTTATGAAAAGATAAATAATACCAATAGAGAAGGTAGCAGATAGGATGAAAATGTGGATGGAGTGATGAGAATGGGAGTGAAAGTGATGTAGGAAGTGATGAAAGGGACGATGATGAGGTTGGAAGCGAGGAAGATGGTGAGGACAAAAACGAGAAAGATGATGATGAGGATGGAAGCGAATAAGATGATAAGGAAAAGAATAAAAGTTTACCTATGTTGATGAAACAACTCATAGGCAAAATTGTGAACTTAGTGAAAAATAGTGCTATATGAAATATCGCAACCCCCTACTTCGTATATTAAAAGAAAAACAATAAAATATTGGAGAATAAGAATCATGTCTAGCTCGAGGCATACTAGGTGTTTCTCAGCTAATAACCCAATGTAATATGCTTAATTTAGCCTTTTCATAGGGCCGACTCTGTTAGTTAGGTGTTTATGAACTTGTGCTCTTGCGAGTCCCGTCTTGGGCCCTTGGGGCTTTCGAAGTCAAAGTCAACTGAATGTTGAAGTCAAACCAAGAAGACCAAATCAAAGTCAAGACCTTTCAAGATGACTTAAGTTCTTGTAGAGATTCAATTGAAGTACAAATATTTAGTTGGAGAAACGAAAAAATGTGACTTGACCAAGCTGACCTGAACTACTTGATTGACCAAGACAAAATTAAGATTGAGAGAAATAGAGTCGTTGGACAAAAGGATCAATGATAAATAGTCGTTGGGAGATTTAGAGTGGTCGACCAAGCAAGCCCTCAAACTTTTTTTATTTTATTAATTTCTTTTTACAAAGTTTATAAATTGAAGACTATTCCAATACATTCAGGAGACATCTATGCTACATAGTAGAAAGGGGAATGATTTCTCGCATCCCCAATGAATACATGTTAGGCAAAGCTCGCATGTGCCTCTTTCTTCCCTTTTGCCACATCTACCACTTTTCAACACCAGCATCTCTTCCCCTTTTTCCCACATCTCTACCCACAATATTTTCTGTTTCTCAACAATAGCGTCTCACCCCAAGTGAAGATCAATACAAAGTTATGACCAATCAAGATGACATACTTCAAGTGAAGTTCAAGATGACTTAAGTCTATGAAAAGGTTCAGTTGAAGTCCAATTTAGTTGGAGTAAAAACAACAAAATGCGACTTCACCAAGCTGACCTTAGGGATTCATCGATCAAGCCAAGATTAAAATTCAAAAAATAGAGTCGTTGGATAGAAGAGTTGTTGTGACATTTAGAGTGGCCGACCAAGTGAGCCCTCCAATGTGTTTGTACAAAGTTTATAAAATGATGACTGTTCCAATGGTTTCAAGAGACACTAAGTAGAGCAAATCACCAGAGCTTTTACGACATTTCAAGCATGGTCATGAATATGTTATAAGCTGAAAGGCCCCTAGCGCCAGGGGAGCCTCAATAACATGATGAAGATGAAGAAAATGAGAAGAAGAACATATGATGGAGGGTCTTGAGGCTCCCCTGGCGCTAGGGGTCTGGCTCTTAAGAATTGTTGGTTATAAGCCATTGCCATTGAGTGATCACACTAAACATGTTTCCTCATCCCCCAACTTTCATACTTGTATTGGATGACATGATTCACTTCTAAATAATAATAAAAAAAAAAAAAAAAAGTGAAACACTGAGATTTAATCTTCTCCATTAGTCTTTTCAGAGACATTAGAGAAAAAGATCAAGTGTTTTGTACACTTGAAACACCAAGTTTGTTGTTGGCTTGAAGGACCTTGTCAGGTCGTGCTTGTGTAACAAAATTAATGAAAATGTTCAGAACAAGGACTTCAAACCTAAACACTATAGTGTTGTAGAAGTAAATCAAAACTAATTTGCATAAAATTATTCAACCTAATTGAAAATTAAATGAAAATAATGGTGTTGGTCAAGGGACCCTCCTTAGTGGAGTGGGAGTTTAGAGAAGTAGCTAGCACATGTTATTGCCTCATCGACAACTTTGTAGGCTCTATAAAGAACAAGATTCTTTTGTGACAACTTACTGAAAAAGAACTAAATTTAATGCACTTCAGAGTGACCTTGGGTAGGATTGGTAAAGGAATTTAATTGAAATTCAGTGTCTGTGTTTCAGTAGCCCCAAGATCCAACTTCAACACTGTTACAATATGTTGCAGAAGTCGAAATGGTTGTTCCATTCCAAGGTATGACTCAGTTCCCATTGCCCAATATAAACATAATTTGATAAACCACACAGTGGAACATTTGTAGCTTGATAAAAAAAAAAACATGAAGGCTGGTTTCAGTTTGTAGTCACTAGAACAAACATCAGTTTCCCCAACAAGCTTAATTGTTGGCAGTTACAAGGTTGCTAAACACCCACCAGCCCACTTGTTTCCGATACCCGAATGGCACACAAGGCATTAGCATTTAAAATAGGAGATACAAAAAAAAAACGCTGCACAGACTCATTCTCATTTACAATGGTTCTTCATATTATTCACGGATAAATAAATACATCAGCTCTGGAAAATTCACAATTCAAAGCAGCTTCCAAAGAGAAGTCTGAATTTCATGGGAAAGTATTGGAAAACATAACTTTTATTACAGACAAACATCATCCATGAAACAGCAGTTTTTTTTTTTTTTTTTTTTTTTACTGTTTTTCCTCTTTTTTCTTTTTATGTTGGTCTTTGTCATAAAAACAGAATGCAGTCTTAAATTACAAATTTTTCTTTCTCCGCAGCATCAGCTAGACTTTTCTCTATATCGAGCAGTTGTCTGCTTCAGGCTCTCCATCTCTCATAGACACTTTTTACATTATATTTTAATGCATAAACTGTATTAAACAGTCTGTTCTCCACTGATGATGTCATCATGTGCTCTTGCTAGTAGCTTTCGCCACAGAAGTTAAGTTCAACCTGCAACCATGTAATTAAAATAAAAAAAAATAAAAAACCCCAGCAAATGTGATTATTTTGTAACAATACTCGGTCAATTATAATATCAGTGATCACGATTCAATTACCTGATAAGAGGCTTCCTTTGTGTTGTAGTTGTAGAAGCAGGATATCCACTAGAGAAAGGGGCCATCAATTGTACAGGCTGTATATACACCCAACGAGAAGCAAACAAGACGGATGTGTCAGAGAAGCTAAAAAGTATCAAAAATATTACATGCAGATAATCCATAGAATAAAGTGATAATAACTTGATTTTTCAGTAATAAAAAGGAAATAAAAATAATATAAAATTGGGGAAATCATATCTATAAGGAGCCAGAATGTTGTTCCAGTCGATTGACAGAATTTCCAAATAGGTAGTCTTCACAGCCCCACCCTAACCCACAGACAAAAAAAGCCCTAACCCACCCTGATCTGCATTGCAGTGTTGTTCAGGTAGTACTAACTCAGGAAATGTAGTACTAACTACATGGGATTTTGATAACTAAGGAATAAACTGAATTAAACGAAACAATAATTGAAATAAACAAAGCAATACTCAAAAGAAATGACCAAGAATCGAAATAAGAATGATAAAAAGCTAACAAAAAATAACTAAGAAATCAATTAATAAAAAGCTAACAAAAAATAACTAAGAAATCAATTATTCTTTCAATCATTAACCGAATAACAATAAAGAACCCTAACTTCTCCGGCAAGCTAACAAACCTAACCCTAATTAGGCCCAATTATTCTTAATATTAATATTAATAATCTAATGAAGCCTAGTTCTATAGCTAGCTCCAAAAAGAATGATCAAAAGGCAAATTCTATGTGCATCATAAGCAAAAAAAATAAAATAAAATTGAAACGGTGAAAATAATCCGTATGCACAAAAGAAAATTAAAAGTTCAGCAGAAAATACCTCAAGTTCTTCTAGATCCCCATTCTGGAAGCAACCCGCGCGAGCACCTTCTTCATTCCTCATCTCAACTATATCCTTTGTTGTTGGAGATTCTACCTGGTTGCTTTTAGTGTCCGCTTCAAAAATTATGGGTTGTGTTCTCCCTATTTCATCCTCAAGCTCATCAAGTTCATCTCGAAATCCTTGGCGGCCTACAGATGGACCAGAAATATTTTGAATTGCTACCTGCTCTGCTTCTTTGCAGCATGATGAACCAAGAGTAGCAGATGGGGATTTAACAGCCAAGCCAGGTCCTACAGATCCGTGGACTTCTCCACCATAAGTAGAAACCTCCAAGTGATACCCTAGATTTCTCGAGCTGCCTTCTTGATTCTCTTCGCCTTGTTCACCTTTTCTTACTTCCCTGGATGCATCTGTGAATGCATTCCTTTCTGCCACACTGGTATCAGGTAAAATACCAGGTGGACCACAGCTTTGTGATCCCTCTTCAAGTATTGCTTCACTGGCAGAAGTGTCTACAGCTAAGCGTTTTGTATTATCCAAGTTGTTGCCTAAATTATCATCATTTCGTTTTCTTTTCCTCCCGTCATCTGTTCCATTAACAACTTCTGCTGTGCTATTGCAAGATGTATCAGCTTGCGCAGAGCTAGAAACCTTAGCTTTTGAACCAGAAGACACACCCTCCCAAGCTAGTTTAGCCGGACGAGATGGTCGAACGCCACCAGGAAAAACAAAAGCAGGAATGCTCCTGCGTCTAATATGAGACACACGGATATCCATACCAAGTTTCCACAGTGTGTACATATTTACAGACTGCTTAAATTCCTCAACTGTGGCCCTTATATCGAATTGTCCCCCTTCATGAGCAGGAAGCCCTTGTTTCCGCTGCAAACCCATGAAATAACAACAATGGAATTGTCTCGATTTGTCAGAGAAGTCGCCAGGGTGTGGATGGCACTGCAGCATTCCATACGTGTCTCTCTCAATCTGAAGAAGACACAAACAGTTGAAATCATAAGAAAAACTAACTAGACCAAGGTAAGCTATATCAAATGTGCGATGAGGTAAAACTCACTTTCAAGGTAAGCTGACGGAGTCGAGATTCAACCCAACCTTTCCATTGTCTCAAGTCATTATCATTGTCTGCAGTAATATCAATCTGCAGATAATTTTTATATGCCTCAAAGAAAGGGTAGGACTCAAAAAGAGCATTCCAATCTGCCTTGTTTATTTCCATTGCCTGGAAATATTAGACAATATTCAAGTTAGAGAAAATACCCTCATTTATCTTAACTGCCAGGAAAGTTGGAGCAGATAAAAATATCAGGATAATATGACAAGTAATTCCCAAGCATTTGAAATTTGAGTGGCATGAAATTCTAAAAGACTATGTAACTCTATTACACAAAGCTATTCACATTGAATGCTCAAACATGCCAAACTAATACCACCACAATGTACCGATAATCAACAACATCTATACCGAGTAAAATATGGTCTCAAAACCAAATCTTAAGAACAAAAGCTTCTGAGAGCTATTATTATTATTATTATAATAATAATAATAATAATAATAATAATAATAATAATAAAACAACTTCTGAGTGCCGAATTCAGCACAGGAGCGCCAGTAATTCAACAAGATCTATTTTTAAACTGACAACTTATCACAATTTTAGTGTTGTCACAGCAAAAAAAAAAAATTCAGTAAAGGAAGACAAAGAAAGGAACCGAAGCAAATATCAAATACAACTGTTAGATAAACTGCCACAAATGTAATCAAACAAAATATAAATGATCAATTGCCCTTCCACATGACTATGAATTGACAGAAAACCTACAATGCCTGGTGACGTACCTCACAGATTTCATTACCCCTTTGAAACTCCTCAGTCATAACACGCAGTGTGCTTGTTGAGACGTTATAACTAGAGTTCATACAGGGGTATGCAGGTGTAATTATAGGCATCTGATGCAACCGGTCTCGGTAATTCCTTCTTGGATCCCAAATAGGAAGTCCTAGAGATCCTTCTTCAATAGCACATAACATAACTGGATTTGGCCATCGCCATTGGGTGTAAACCCTAAAGAACCGAGATACCAACATACTAGGTAGTGCATTAGGGTACAGTTGGCATATACGAGCAACAAGCAAAGCCCAGTTTATACCACCAAGAAAGCCTGAAACCTAATCAAGCAAAGAAAGAAGTGCGGTCAATTAAACTAGAATAGAGATTAACAAATCGCCTTTCCCTTTAGAAATAGTCAAGACACACTTACATTTGAATAAACTCCACGACGTTTAGCCCAAAATCTCATGCATCTCAAGGTTGTGCGGAAGTTCTACTTTCAGAAGAGACCATTGAATTAAGATAAAAATGGGAAAAATAAGGTACAGTATTTCCATATGCATAACACTTAGAAAAACTGTTCAAACCTGAATATTTGGCACCAACCGCAAAATTTGATCAGTAACTCTGCATCCATTGAGACTACGGACAGTCTGCTCATCCGTATTCTGTAGTATTGAGTCCTGTGAAACATCTAGGTCCTAGAACAGAACCACCCAACATTTGCATCAGAATGAAAGACCTAGACAATAAAATCTAATTTACTACATTTATTTATTATTTTAATCATGATCAATTTTCTTTAGAATAAATGATATAGAAACAAGCGGAAAGTTAATGCACATCAATAACAATTAACAAATTTATCATATAACCGAAAGCATGCATAAAACATCAAGGGTGTTTTTTTTAAACATGCACGGATATATTGATAAAAAGGCCATAGTGACTGAGAAATTCACAAGGCAAGAAAGAACAATTACAAAGAAAGCAAGCCCCCAATATAAAATGCAGACATGAAATCTTAATTAGTGATTACCCTAAATACAACCCCAATGGTGTTGATGATTGGGTACAGAAACGAAAAGAAGCGACAAAGGACTAGTTCCAGGTATTTGTTTACAATCGAAAAATGATGGATACCATTTTCTTCATTGATGAAAGGGTAGAATATATGGTCAAATGAAAACTATACTTACTCTTCAGGGACATCTTGTCAAAGACCACCCTATTTTTCTACAAAGCATGGTTCATGATTTGGAATTGACAAATAGCCAAACCACCTGTATCTTTTGACAAGTAGGGTTTGAGAGCACAAAAACCTTTAAATCATCTTTCCAATTCAACAAGAAGTTTCTCATAATCCATACTTTCTTCCTTTTTCCACTAGTAAGGGGAAACGCAATATGGAATGGTGGATAGAACACCATTGGTCAAAATCACATACCTATCTCCAAAAGAAGATTACTCTCAAAAAGCAAGTCTCATTTGAAAGTTCTCAATCACCAGATTCCAAAGGTCTTTGCTCACTGACACTATTGGTCGCAACTCGCAAGTTGCAACCATGTCCAACACCATGGTCCTAAAACCACCCTTCTTCAATGTTTAGTATCTCCAAAGTCACACTCAATAGGGTTTTGTCCATCAAAGGTGAATTTCTCATCACCAAACATCCCTCTTCATTCACAAAGACTCCCCAACCCATCAAGTTGAAGATAGAAAATTTGTTCACAAAAATGCCCCTCTTAAAAATGAACAACACCAAACACACATGATTTAATAGAAATATAAATTAGAAGATACCACAAAATAAAATCATAGCTTACTAAAATGGTTTTTTAGTCCATCCCTGCCCCTAGAACCTATCATACTATCAGCCACAAGTCTTGCCAGCTAAGCTAGCTTGGTAATTTCATGAAATCTCTTCAAATTGGCACAAAATTTACTTATGTGCTTCAAAATTTTACAAGTATATAATCATAATGCTACATTACTAAACCAGCTTAGCTACCCTGGTCAGATTGAGACCATGTGCAAATTTGCTACACCTCTAATTGATTCACTGGCAAGTTCCTTCAAATCTATATCTCCAATAATAATCTCCATCAGCCACTATAACGGAGATGACAATAAAAAATGATGACACAAAAATTTCACACAACCCCTCCAAGAGTAAAAAATTGTCTTCACCACACCTGTAGTATCACATGCATGACTGACAACTAGAATGTCCCAAGGTGCAAGCATATTAAGTAAGATACCCTCTAAACTAATAAATCTTAAATTCCCTAGAAACTAGGTTCTTTTTATAATTATTGAATCTAAGATAAGTGTCAGAAGAATCCACTTGAAGTACACTAATTCGCACAATGTATTCCTTACAAGTATCATACCAAAACATCCATTCTGCATATGCACACATGCTATGCCTCAAGTGGGTAAAAATGCAGCAATATTTGATTTATCATATAAAGCACATTGCATGTGGTATTGAAAATGCAAAACTTAAAACAAAGAATGTACATCAAATATGCATTGGTTTCATGCCCAATTGTACTACTTACTTCAGGAATGACCCAAAGGGCCAGCTTTGCATACAAAAGATCAATAGAAACCCCACTGAACTTAAACTTCATTACAGGTACATGAGCATCAGGCACAGGGTGCAACTCTGTCACTTCAGGCATCTCAGCTAACATTCCGTAAAGTTCGATAAAAAAGTCCTCCTGCAATAAGTTCAATACATTAACATTGTAAAGATAGTTTCCAAAGTCGAACCAAAATCGCGTAGAAGAAAAAAGAACTGCATACTTCTCTTGTAGCATGTCTAGGTCCGACACACAGGGTATCTATATCTGCACCAGGACCATGCACCTACACGACAATCCAAAAGGCAGGATATGATGCTTAGTATTTTCGTGTACAAAAAATGACTATCATAACAACACCAGCTAAATCAAGAAGCCTATTTCTTAAACTACTATTGTCTCCCTCAACACTATCATTATTTTACAATGATTATAAAACTCTTGACATTTACGGAAGAGGGATTCGGGGGAGGGGGTGGGGACGCGCTAACCTCCGTAGCAGCGGAGTTGCATCGAAATGAGGTGGAATCAAAATATTTTTTAAAATTTTGTATAGTTTGCATACTAATAATAATAAAACATAATTCAAACAAGACAAACATGATTATTAAATAACCAATCCATAACACCATAACAAAACAACATGACAATTAAGCATCCAATCCAAAATAAAATACAAACACAATTAGTCTTTCTACAAGGCTACAACATCAAGTCTTAAAACAAAAGACAATAAACAAGTAAACCAATAAGTAATAATCCATTGACCCTAAGTTCACCACTCAACTATCCACATCTCCCCTAACCAATGTCATCATTATAATCCGAATCATCATCACATCGAACTATCTCATCATCAGTATCAAACTCCAATAACTGGTTATAGGCACCCAAAAATCGCCTCACAGTGTCGCTGTGGCTACAATGCTATATTGTAACGATGTGAAGAGAAAATAAACGGGAATGGAATTTTTTAATGCAATGCAACCCATTTAAAAATTGGCAATTTGTCCATTGCAACGACCGTCAGACAACATAGCCACAACTTAAAAGTAACAAAATAAACTAATTGCTTGTGATGCTTTAAAATAAAACAGTAAATTGATAAATCACTTGATGTTGTTCGTATCGTCTCTAAGCTGCCAATCCACATACTATATAACCAAGGGGGGTCCAAATGACTTTCTTATTCCGAGTTTAAGTAACTAAATCTATGTCTCAAAACACATTAAAGTTCCGCTTGGTAAACTGTAAAATAATGCATTTTGCAAACTGATGCATATAAATCGAAATACAAACTAAACATGTGATAGGTGGTGTTGATGATGGTAACAGTTGTAATTATGGTAGGGTCATGATAGCGGTTATTGTGGTTGTGGTTGTGGTTGTGATGATGGTGACTGCGAATGTGGGTGATGATGGTGGTGAGAATGACGGTGGTTGTTAAAATGGTGATGGTGGTGGCGGCGGTCATAGTGGTTGTGATAGTGGTGATGGTTTCGGTGGCTATGGTGTTAGTGGCGGTGGTAGTGTTGATGATTGTGGTGATTATGCTATAGTGGTGGTGGTAGTGGTTATGTATGATAGTTGCGGTGGTAGTAATGGTGGTGGTGGTGGTGGTGATGATGGTTATGACAATACTAGTGAAGTTGGTGGTGGTTGTAGTGTTTGGCATGGTGGCGATGATTGTAGAGGTGGCGGTGACGATGGTAGCAACGGTGGCGGTTGTGATGATTTTCTTATGGTGATGGCGATGGTGACGGTGGTGGTTGTAATGTTACGGTGGTCATGGCGGTGACGCGCAACGACGACGATTATGGTGGTAATAGTGAGATGAGATTGGTTGTAGTGATTATGCTATAATAGTGGTGGTGGTGGTATGACGATGGTTATGGAATGGTGATCATAGTACTGGCGACAATGATAGTTGTGAAGGTAGTGGTGGTTGGGGTGTTTATGAAGAAGTTGGGAATACTCGAGGAGATGATGAAAGTTTTGCAAAGTAATATGCGAGATTTTGTCTTGCAAAGTTTTGCAGAATTTTATAACTAGGTGATGCAGAGGTCTTGAATTCAAATTCAAATAACCATTTTCCGTAAAGTCAATCAAGCACCCAAATTTATGTAACCAACGTAAACATTGCACCCAAGTTCATGTAACCACCGTAAACATTTGCATTATCTTTTACCGTGTACCAAGCAGAACGGAACCTAAGTCAATTTGTTGACATCTATGAACTGTTTTTTTTTCCCTTTCTATACATAGGTTTATATGTATATAAACATTGCAAATCTCCAAACTAAAAATTGTGAGCGAGAAAATAAAATGGAAAAGAATAAAAGGGAGAACAATGTGCATACCCCAAGGCGATAAGAACCGAATGTGAATATTTTGGCATTTGCTTCTTCAATTAACTGTTCATTAAACCCCTTATTCCGGCTCACCTTTTTCACCCATGTCTTCACAATCTGTTCAGAGTCACCATAAGCCAAGCAAAGTAAGAACGATGAACCACCAAAAACAAAGTTAAGACAATGTAGCAATCAACCAACCTGATCCAATCTTCCAAGGACTTCTTCTCTAGACACAGCTTCAGCTTGGCTTTCATACAACCCCACATCTGCTAGAAACTGAGCATCCCAATTCTCATCTTAGATTTCTCAAAATTACATAATTCACTTAAGAATCAAGTAAACAAACCAACCAACCTTTTCGAGTTCTTGGGTCTTGATGACATCGAATTCTGTCGGGCCACCCAATGAAATTGGTTCTGTGACTCCAAGCTGCTGATGCCCATTGGTCCGATTACTTAACCCAGGGCTTCCCATTAATCAATTTCGATTTTTTTTTTTAAGATTTTTTTTCTTTTTTTCTTTTTGGGAACAATATAATGTTATCTCAAGTTGGAAGATTTCTCCCCCTTCCCCCTTTGCGTTCAAATTTAAAGAACAAAGGAGTTCTCCGAGATAAAGAACAACATAAAAAAACAAGAAATTAAATAACTAAAAAAGGAGAAAAAACTTGCAGAGGCGACAGTGTTCCACTATTCATTCAATTCGAGATACAAAAGATTCCAATATAGAGAGAGCACAAACCCTAGATCAAACCAAAAGTACAATTTTTTTTCTTTTTTTTCAATTTTTTTTTTCCTTTTTTTCTTCTATCGGACAATAATAAACCCCAGCACACAATCGAGTAGACTACAAAGAGAAATCCTGCAAAACCCTAACTAGAAGAAGTATCTGCAAAGCCTCTCTGGCCTGAACAGATGGCAGATCTCTCTTACAGTATCTGGATTTGATTTGATTTGTATTGTCGAAGCTTTAATCTTGATGGAAAATCTTGCAGGAGGAAACCTATAAATCAAGAAAGGAAACCATTAGCATGGAAAGTATTGAGAGAGAGAGAGAGAGAGAGAGAGAGACAATCAACAGACATAGAGAGAGAGAGAGATGAAGAGGAAGAGAACGAGATTTTTAGGAAACCTAACCCAGACCAAAGCCCACAGGAGATGACTCACCCCAGCTAGGTTTTGGTTTTCCATTCCTTTCCGTCCGTTACAAAGTCGCGATTCCCGAAACGCAATCGTTCTTTCTGTTTATTTAATCCTGCCCGTTCAAATTCTGCTCTTTTGTGTACGTACGTACGTACGTGGAGTATTTTGGAGTGTCCAAGAGTAAGGCGTTGTCATTACTTATAGGCATTTGCTAAATGACATCACTATTTTTCATTGAAAAGCACCACTAATATAAACCTTGACCCTTCCAAAATCCATTTTTTTTTCCATTCTCTCCCATAAGATGGTCTCTTCCCTCTCCCAAAATTTGAATCTGCGTACCGTCTTCCTGCCCTCATGCTCTTTCTACTCTATTGCTTTTACTCTTTGTTATTTCCATTTACTCTCACTTTACAATACAAAAGTACGAGGTTTTACTGTTTTAGTGTGCGTCTATTGATGTGTGATTCTAATCAAGAAGTGGCTTTGTTGGTATGCGATTCTCTGCAATTTTGTGTAGATTTGGTGTGTGGTCGTCTTATTTGCTTCTTTGTGTTTGATTGTTATTGTGGGAATTTGTTTTTGCATTCAACCAAACCCACAAAGTCAGATAAACTCTAAATCTCTATTTTAAAACTGTAAATCTTCATGCCTCAATTTTGTTTTGTTTTATTTATATCATTTTGTTTTAAATGTTTAGTATGGTAAATATAAACCAATAACGACATCTTTGAAAAAGGCAATTTCCAAAAAATAAATAAAGAAAAGATAGAGGAGAGAAAAACAAAAAAAATGCAAGAACAGAAGGAGAAAAAAAATATGAAGAAAAAAAAGGATGCAATGGGGAATGAATTGATTGACTCGGATGAAGCGACTGATGCAGATTTAACTAACCTAAATAAATAGGTTAATTTAACCTAATTTTAATAACTGCAAGTGCACAGTGTCTAACTGGTAGACACGGGCAAGTACAGGTCGATCCCACAAGGACTGTGGTTGCAATTAAATTTCAGGGTTTATTTAAACTAATTTAAATTGGGGTTACAGCAATTAAAATATTTAAACTAAAAATCAAATTAAAAACAAAATAAAAAGTTTTAAAGAATATGAGAAAGGAAACCAAGGCATTGAATCCACCACAGGTTCTTTGAGATTTGTGTAATAAAAAATATTGTTTTCAAGATTTAACATGACTAACCTAAAGATTAATCTAAGTTCACAATTGATTTCAGCATAGATATAAACCCCTAGAATTGCGTGTCTTCTTACGGCACACACAATCACAGGTTTATTTTAACTAATCCTAATCCCTAGCATTGTGTGTCTTCTTACGGCACACACAATCACAGATTCAGATTAATTGATTAAATCAGGCTTTTGAATTTCAACAAAGGGTACTTCTAACTACCGACTAGTCTAGACAATTAATCAGGATATAATCGGTGAAAGCAATTTATAAAAAATCATAAATCAAATATGTTTAACGTTCAAGCATAAAGAAAATAATAAATTTAAATACACAAACTCTAGGAAATCATGTGGTTTCATCGTAGCCTTGGCGAAGGGTTTAGCTATCCATGGTAGTGGTAGTCATCTCCTCGTGATGTGGTACGCCGCAACTCATCTCTGCACAAACGCAAATCCCGAGAAAATGGCTGCTAAATGCATTGTGGTGGCTCTTAGAGAACTCGGGGGTGTCAATAGCTGAACTGTTTGAAAAACAGTTTTCTCCCGCCAAAGTCGCGCGCTGCTGCGCCTTCGTCTCCAGCGAGATGCCGCCTGCTCCGCCTTTGTTCTTCGCTCCTCGTGACCTTCTCTTCTCCCTAACTGGCTCCGGTACCTGCAAGAACAGAGAGATAGTGAGGAAACAACGAGAATGGGAAGTGGGGGTGCTCTGTCGCGAGCCCTGTTTCGCGTGGTGGTGGTGGTTATTGCGTGGTCTGGTGGCGAGGTTGGAGCAGAGAGAGAGAAGTGGAGGAGGGAGAGACGAAGAGAAACCGAGAGAAGAGGAGAAGGCTCTGTGGCGAGGCGCAACAGAGTCGCGGTGGTTGCGGCTCTGTTTCGCGGCGGTGGCGGCTGAGGTGGTGCGTTCTATTCGCGACGGTGGCTGTGAGAGAGAGAGAAATGGAGGAATAGAGAGGGAAACGGGAAGGAGTTCGAGACGAATAGAAGAATCAGAGAAGAAGAGAAGGTTCTGTGGCGAGGCGGAACAGAGTCGCGGTGGTTGCGGCTCTGTTTCGCGGCTGAGGTGATGCTCGGTGGATGGCGGCGGTGAGGATGATGGAACAGAGAGAGGGTGAGGAGGTGGCGGCTGATGGTAGAGGACGAGGAGGATGTGGTGATGGCGGTATTATCGCGCTGCCGGCTCTCCTATCGAGCGAGGATTGCCGGCAGGGTGGTGTGGTGGCTGGAAAAGAGATGAGGGGAGAGGGGCTGTGGAAGAGGAGAGAATAAGAGCTCTGGTTTTCTTTAAGATTAGGGGAGCTAAAAATAGGGTTCTATTATCTTGAGCTTGGGTTTTTAGGTTAGCATTTTTGGATTTGGGCTTAGGTTAAATTAGGTGGATCTAGGTTTACTAGGGTTAGGTTTAGATATGCGACTCTCTGCTTTGTACCACCACTAGAATCGACCAATTGTCTGTCGCCTTAATACCATTTCATCGTTAACGCTCAAATTCTTGCCAAGACATGAAAACGAAATAATTATTATAAATTATAATAATTGAAACACTAACATATATAAATTAAGGGATATATTATGTAATAATTATGTGAATATCAGCGACGACACTCGTATTGCTATCACAAAGTCAACATGGTATGTTTGGTGAGGTTGAGGAAGTGGATAATGGTGAGGGAGATGCGGAGGGTCAAAATCAAGAGGAATCAGTAATTTTTGTCGAACCTAGTTCTGATGAAAATAAAGAACATGACAAAGTTTCTTATCTTGGTAGTCACAAAGATAGCTCCATATTAGAGAATTATAATGATCATGTTTCTCAGTCCATTTGAGCTGGTCGTCCAATATGTGAATGAAAAATATAAAGGGGAAAACGAAGAGCGTTAGAATAGGGGCTACTCACTTCACTTGTTCAAGAAAAATGATCTCTCTTGATCGAGATGCCTTCACTCCATGAAGATTGATTGGAGATGATAACCTTTGAAAATTTCCATCATTATAAGAAAATAAAAGGCAATAAGGTTTGCCAACGTTGAAAATGGACATGGCCAAATCCTGTGATAAAGTGGAATGGGTTTGCCTTTGAGATTTTTCATATTTTGGGTTTTTCTTATAACTGGATCACCTTGCTCCTTTAATGCATTGCTATTGTTAAGTACAAATGTTGATCAATGGATCACCTCAGGCTAAGCTATCTCCCCAAAGGAATTTAAACAGGGTGACCTACTCTCCCCTTCTTGTTAGTTTATCAATGTGTCTAAGGCACTTTGTAAGATGATATGCGTGAGGTTGTTTTTCATAAGTTTGGATTCAGACCTAAGCCTTATTATCAATTTATTTCACACTTGATGTTTGTTGACGACTTTGATATTTTTTGGCAAAGCCAACATAAAACAATGTAGTAACATCAAATATTTTTCCAATACTATTGTCAACCCTTTTCTAATAGGTTAATTTTGCCAAGTCTTCCTTCTTTTGTAGTGCTAGCTACCATCCTAGAAATCTGAAGAATTTTTTGACAACAAAAGCAATGGTGGAGAGTTTTATTTATTTATTTATTTTTATTGTCTTCATCTCTCTCTAAAGGAAAAAAAAATTGAAAAAATAAATAAATAAACATATATATATATATATATACATATAGGTACAACAAGAAACTAAGTTAGGAAAGAATAAACTAATTGATCTACTCGCATACTAATTGATCTAATTACAGCTATTACCTGGAAACTATAATTATAGTACCAATCATGGATCAATTAAGCACAACTCATGCCATAACTAAAAGGGAAATCGAATCTTCTTTGATTAAGCACAAATCATGCCATAATTAAAAGGGAGATCAAATTTCCTATGATTAAGCACAACTCATCCCAACATTCCCCTTCAAGTTGGGGCATATATATCTTGCATGCCCAACTTGTCAAATGAGTTGGAATATACACCACTTGGGACTGCCTTGGTTAGGATATCAGCTAGCTGGTCTCCATATTTCACAAATGGAACTTCAATAATCTGAGCTTCCAATATTTCTTCATTGAAATGCATATCCACTTCCACGTGCTTGGTGCGATCATGTTGTACACTGTTATGAGCTGTGGAAGTTGCACCCTTATTGTCACAATATAAAAACATAACACATGTAGTTTTAAAACCTAAGTCTCTCAGTACATACTTCACCCATTGTAACTCACATATACCTCGAGCCATCGCCCTATACTCAACTTCAGCACTTGATCTAGATACAACTTCTTTTTACTCTTACAGGTAACTAGATTACCACCAACAAAGGTGAAATAAACAGCAGTAGATCGCTTGTTAGTATTATCTCTCGTGTAATCAACATCAGTATATCCCTCAATATCCAAATAATCATTCTTGGTGAACACAATCCCTTTCCCTGGAGCACTCTTCAAGTATTGTAAAATTCGATTCACCACATTCATGTCTTTCACTGGGAGCATGCATAAATTGACTGATAACACTAACAACATATGTTATATCGGGTTTGGTATGAGACAAATAAATCAATTTTTCCACAAAGATGTTGATATCTTTCCTTGTTGGCGGGAACATCATTTGGATTTTCACATAGCTTATGGTTCCGTTCCATTGGAGTTTAAGTCGGTTTGCAGTTTAACATTCATGTATCATCTAACAAATCTAATACATATTTTATTTGAGTTCCAATGAAATACTTTAATTCTTCAAGTTCTTTCACCTCAAATTCATTTGATAAATATTTCTTCAATTTATCAATCTCAAAAACATCACTTCTGGTCAATATCATATCATCCACGTAAATAATTAGAGTAGTCACCTTGTCATTTTTGTGCTTTAGAAATAATGTGTGATCCGAGTTACTCTGTTTGTACCAAAGTTCCTCATTGTCAATGCAAATCTTCCAAACCAAGCTCGTGGATATTGTTTTAGCCCATACAATGCCTTTTTTAACTTGCACACCATTCCTGTCTTATTTGAAACACCCAGTGGAAGATCTATGTACACCTCTTCTTGTAGCTCACCATGAATAAAAACATTATTCACATCATATTGTAGCAATGGCCATTTTTTATTAGTATTCACAAAAAGCAGCACGCGTACAATATTAATCTTTGCCACAAGAGCAAAGGTCTCATTGTAATCCACCCCATATTTTTCAGTGTATCATTTTGCAACCAATCTTGCCTTGTACCTCTCTATGGAACTGTCCGTTTGTGTTTAATATTGTAATCCCAAGTGCAATTTTTTTGTAATGCTCACATTTCTTCAACAATAGCTTCAGTCCATTTAATACTTGCTAATGCATCCTGCAACTATCTTGGAATAGATACAATAGATATTTGACATAGAAACGATTCATATGACTTGAAAACTCTATGAGTTGACACATGATTACTAATGGGGGTACTTGGATTTACTATTTAAATCTACAGTATATTGGGGTTTGGTTTACTACGATTTATATGAGCTGGTAATTGATATTTGGTGGTTAAGGTTCAAATTCAATATTCAACATATCAATGGTCTCATTTTGAGCATTATCAGGTTCATAAAGTACCTCATAAGCCTCAGGAGTAGATTGAACGTGTTGTGAAGAGGGAGGGGAACTATCAGCAACGACAATATTTGGACACATTGTAGAACTATTTTCTCCTTCCATAGAGTTTTTCGCATCTAGAATATCAAGACTCTGATAAAAAAAACCAGTCATTCCCCCTTAAGAGAATAGCCTCAACAGAGAATAGGCCAAATCCCAATTGAATGTAACATCCATAGTGACATACATTTTTTTGAGTAGGTGGATGATAACAACGATATCCCTTTTGATGAGAGACATATCCTATAAAAACACAGTTGACAGCCTGAGGTGATAGTTTTCCACGTTGATGAGAGTGAATATGGACATAAGCAACACACCAAAAAACTTTGGGAGAGATATTAGAGACATGGGCATATTCGGTATCTTTGCAGTGAGGACCTAAAGTGGTGTTTGAAATGCAAGAACACTATAAGGAACTCGATTAATGACATACACAGTAGATAGCAAAGCATCACCCTGCAAATACTTATGAACATTCTTATCAAATAAGAAACCTCAAATAACCTCTAGAAGTTGACAATTACGATGCTCGACAACACCATTTTGCTGCGGTGTATTATTGCAAGATGTTTGATGAATGATGACTTGTGACCAAAAGAAAACAACAAGGTCATTTGTGAGATATTCGCCTCCATTGTCATTTGTGCTATATTATCCTCTACTGTCTGACTGCAACACTTTGATGGTTGTAGAAAATTGAGCGTGGACCATAGTGCAGAATTGTTTAACACTAGTCACATCACTCTTGTGCTTAAGTAAATAACTCCAGGTAATTCGAGTGCAACCGTCAATAAAGGTAATAAACCATCGCTTACCAGCAGAGTGTTGAGAGGGGCCCCATACACCCGAATGAATCAAAGTAAATGGCATAGATGGTTTATTCTTACTCAATGGAAAAACAGTACAATGGCTTTTAGCCAAAACACAAGCACACAAGTAGCACCTTTGAATTCATTATCATAATACTCAAACAAAGTAGGTAAAAAAAGTTTTAAATAGCCAAAAGATGGATGTCCTGAGTGCGATGCCATAACCAAATCAACTAATGATTCTCCAATGAGCGCTTACTAGTCTGGTTTGTTGCAATTTTCAACTTTGAGCCATGAAAGTACTTCAAGTCCCCTATCTTAAAACCACGTTCCATCTCCTCCCGAGTATGATGATCCTGAAAGATGGAATGATTTGGGAAAAATGACATGAATATGCAGTCATTAGTTTAGAGACATATAATAAATCATTATCTAAAGTGGGAACAAAAAGAACATTGGACAATAGATGTTGGGTGTAAGCTAAATGGTTCCAATACCAGTAACAAAGGTTAAATGACCATTGACAATTTTAACAACATAATTTGAGCAGTTTTTAGTGAAGGTAGAGAGCTTCTTAGGGTTATTAGTCATATGATTTGTTGCTCCGGTGTCAACTAGCCATGCATTACCACAAACAGAAGTAGAAGTACATAAAACATAACTGTACATACCTGACTTGGTCTCATCTCCATTCACAGTGGTTGAAGTAGTAGCAAGGGATGTTCTACTTCCTTGTTTTTTTAGCAATAAGTTCATCTGCCCAATCAGGTCGACCATGTATCATCCAACATTTTTCCACGATATGGTTATTCTTACCACAACGAGTACATTTGCATTCATTTTTATCCCGATTTGAATCACCAGATCTGAAAAAGTATTTAGAAGGTTCATATGAGCAGTTTGTTCTTCCTTTGTGTGCAATCAAGGCACTACCACTTGCCTTTTCCTCACTCATAGTTTTCAGGTGGATATCCTCCTCCCAAATCATGGCATAAGTTTCTTGGACATCGGGAAGGATCCAAACGAAGTACATGGGCATAAGCTGCATCAGGATGAAAATCTAATCCTGCCAATAAGATGTAAATACAAAAATTAGTGACAGTTGCTAAATGAGTACAAAGATCAATTTCTTCCTTGATCTGAGGAGGATTGATAGCATCAAGTTCCTTCTAGATTGTTTGTAGTTCTTCATAGTAAACCTCCAGGGTATGACCTTATTGTTTGATTTTGACAAATTTCTAAGTTAACTCATAAATTTGGAAGACTTATTACTCACAGTATATGTTTTCTCTGCAACTCGCCAGATTGCCCTGCTGTAGGAAGACGATCTAAGAGACTCTCACATGCTTTTCCATTGAATTAAGAAGCCGTGTTTGAACTAAGGATTGTGATTTCGCGAAATTATACGAATTTTAGCCGAAATTTTCATTTTTTTTGAAATTACGAAAAGAAAAAGGGCGAAAGAAAAAATTGCATTTTTAGGTTTTTAAGGAAAAATTCTAGGTTTTTTCGTAAATTTCGAGGTTTTTTCAAAAAAATTCAGTATTTTTTTATTATAAATTTTGAGTTTTTTTCTTCTAATTATCTACTGATTATTTAAACCAACCCTAATTTCCCAATTATCACTTCTTTTACTTATATATTCATTTTTAAGCTACCCATTGATTTTTAATTATAGATATTAATTTTATAATTATAGGTATTTTGGTTTCATTTAATGTGTTTAATATATTTATTTACTTGCATATTATATTTTTCACATATTTAATATACCCTCGAAATCCATTATACATTTCATATATCCTCGAAATTTTTACATTTTTCTTTAGATATTGAAATATTTTTTAAAATCAGGAGACAAAAATTAACTCGAAAAAAGGAAATCACAATCCTTGGTTTGAACAATACAATTTTCCTCCTTCAAAGGTTTATAGGCTTCACCATTAGTTTTCTCAGAGGCCTTCTCCGTGCCAGTAATATAACCAAATTTTTTCTTGCTAGCAATGGACATGCGAGCCATAAGAGCCCAAGAATCATAATTGGTACGGCTAGTCAATTTTTCAGGTGCAATTTTAAAATTATCAGATGTGTCACAGACCATTTTGTAAAAAAATGCAGGGTAGCAAAGGAAGTACATTGTAGTGGTTTAGGATAAAAAAAATGCCAAACCCTAAATATTGAGGGTTAAAGCAAGAACATATTTGCAGTTTAGAGACAGTTTCTGAATCAGGATATCAATTATTCCTGCTATGATATCATGACAACTAAAACAATGGTGGAGAACTAAAACAATGACGGAGAGTTTTTAAAAAAATTTTTATTGTCTTTATCTCTCTCTGGAGGAAAAATATATATAAGGTACAACAAGAAACTAAGTTAGGAAATAATAAAATAATTGATCTAATTACAACTATTACATGAAAACGATAATTACAGTATCAATCAGAGATCAATTAAGCACAACTCATGCCATAATTAAAATGGAGATCAAATCTCCTATGATTAAGTACAACTCATGCTAACATTTTTAAGAGATTACTGCATGTGAAGGTTCTGAACAACAATGACATTTAGGGGCACCTCTAGAAGTAAGACCAAAGATTTTAACTATGCCATGGATCGACAAGATTAAAGACAAGCTCCAAGGGTGGAAATAAGTCAGTTTCCCCTCTCAAGAAGGTAGAGCAACCTTAATCAAATTTGTTCCTCCAAGGGTGGAAATAAGTCAGTCTCCTAAGCCAATGGTAGCCTGGTTGGATAGTTAAGGCTGTGGTGGTTTAACCCCCACGTCTTGGGTTCTATACCCACCGGCAGCACGCTTGCCTTTCAAAAAAAAAAAAAAAGTCAGTCTCCTAAGTCTCTTTGTGAACAAATTGATCAATTGATGAAAACTTTTGGGTGGAAAGTTAGTGAGGATGCTAACTTTGCTTTCTTGTTTGCATGCTAGCTATTTGTTGGTATAATCTATAAAAGAATGAGGGATATGGTATGATCCGTAAGACGAGATTACAACATGATTCTAGGCGACCTTGTTAGGCATGATGTAGGCATCATTGTACGTTAGGACCCCCATCCTCCCAAAAAAAATAAAAAGAGATTTTGCATATCTACTTTGTCCTTTTAATCCGCCAAAAAATAATTTGTATAGTTCTCTATCATGTATGTTATTAATGTGAAGAAATGGGTGTGCAAGATAATGGCATACTTAATCAAATCACCCAGTTTCAGCCAAAAGATTGAGGGTGGGCTCAAATGGTATTTGTTATGTTAGCTCAATCATGTAGCTCTTGTGAGTCTCTTAACTTCTTTGAACGAGCAAATTAAACCTTTCATTATGGAAGTTGTGCATCACTAATATCATGAACCCCCTAAAAAGAACCAAAATGCCATTAAATTTCTCATTATGCTGTATTGGCTGTGTTCTTTCAAAGCCCTTACGTTAAGTTACGTAGTAAAATTTCTCAATCATCACTCACTCTCATCATCATCTTTTCCTTATCTGCTGTATTTCATCTCTATGATGTGTCTTCCGTTTCTTTTACTCCATTTCGCTCTCATGCATATTCACATAGGAGCTGGATTTGAAGTAGTTCAATACAAATTAATACAGGGGCAGATGATAGACAAATTTTCTCTTGTACATGCAAACAGTATCTTATAAGCCTATGAAAATCGAGCTTCATTCCTTCCTCCTGCTCGGATTTTAAAATTTTAGCACCAGCCTGGGATACAAATCCTTTAGAGGTGAAATCTATTCTTAAGGACAGGGTTTTTACACACTCGTGCCTTCCCCTCTGTGGCATTCCTTAATTTATTTTCATCAATTATCTACAAATGTTATATCCAATATTTCCTAAACTGATTTGTTCTAAGTATATATTTGTATACATTGGATTGCCATTGAGTCTAGAAATATAACAGACTCCCAGGGTGAAAATATGTAGTTTTAGTCATATTATTTCTTCCCCAGTTTGCATCCCAATGGTAAGAAAGTTATTTACAAAAACAGATCCCTCTCACAGTTTCTAATCAGACCCCTTGATTAGAAGGCAAAACATTTTGGTTAATTGTACATTCCATAACATGGGTGCACGTTCAAGCCAGGCACAATATTCCAACACTACTACTCATATGTGACTAGTGAGGCTTAGAATTATATATGGTCGTGCAGTGCAGTCCATTCAACTTGTACCACTATATATATAGCGTTATGTCTCAGTGTCCCTCTCATATCATTCAATAATAACTGCTCTCATTTCCTCAATTCCATCATCCCCATTGAACAGAAATGAAGGATTTGGCAGGAGTGACACTTGTTCTTGGGCTCATTTTACTGAGCTTAACTACTTCCTATGGTGATCTTCAAGTTGGGTTTTACAAAGGAAAATGTGGAAACCAAGATGTTGAGGCCATAATCAGAGGCGTGGTCACCTCTTGTTTTTTAAAGGATCCTAAAATTGTGGCAGCTCTACTTCGCATGCAATTCCACGACTGTTTTGTCAAGGTATGTGCACTTGTATGTTACATACAAAATGCATTCAACTAATTCGCACAAATTAAACTATTTATGGTGTATTGTTTTATTGTCAATTGAAAAAGGGCTGTGATGCATCAATACTATTAGATGGTAGTTTGAGTGAGAAGACTGCACCACCTAACTTTAGCGTGAGGGGATACGACATCATTGACCAAGCCAAATCTGCTGTGGAAAAAGCTTGCCGCGGTGTTGTCTCTTGTGCTGATATTATTGCTATTGCTACTAGAGATGCAGTTGCCTTGGTAAGTAGGACTGTATTCATTATTTCAAGTACTAAATAAAATCAAATGTGTATGTGCATGTTTCGAGAAAACATTTTTTTGTTAAATTTTGTTATTTGATTAACTTAATTACTTCCATTTTGAGTCAAGACAGAGATAAATAGACACATGTACATCCTATTGCATCTCATTGCCTTACTCAGGACATGCAGTTATACAAATATTTGGACAGACACCCATGGACAGATTGATCATTATGTTCGATCCACCTTTCCAATAATGGTTGAGTAGTTGTATCTTAATTAATGCAGAGTGGAGGGTTTGTCTGGAGGTATGATGTACCAACAGGAAGGAGGGATGGTTTTGTCTCCCTGGCCAGCAATGTTGATCTTCCAGGTTCTGCTATCTCAGTTTCTCAATCCATCCAAGTATTTGCTAAGAAGGGACTTAATCCTTCAGATATGGTCTTACTCCTTGGTACTTTTCTCAAATAAATCTCCCCTCTATATATTTCCTTTTTTCCATTCAAAATGTCATATACTATTGCGCTTTAATTTTGTTTATTTATTAATTTATTTTTTGTATGGATCGCAGGAGGTGGTCATACTGTTGGGGTAACACATTGTTCCTTCTTCAAGGATAGACTGTACAATTTCCAGAACACAGGCAAACCTGATCCAACCATGGATCGATTTCTAGCCAACATATTAAGGTTATGGTGTCCTTTAAATGGAGGGAATGATCGTGAAGTTAATCTCGACCAAAATATTCTAAGTTCTTTCATCGTTGATAACTCTTACTACATGCAAATAAAAATGAATCGGGGGATACTCAAAATTGATCAGGAGCTTGCATTAGACCCCTTGACTAAGGGCAACGTCACTTCCCTAGCTAATGGTTTCAGCAATTTTCCCAAACAATTTGGTGCAGCAATGATCAAATTGGGGGCTGTTGAAGTACTGACCGGAAATCATGGAGAAATTAGGACAACTTGTCGAGCTGTGAATGCTGCTTAATTAAGGGATTTGCTTAGTATAAGATTTGATTTTTTTAATCTCTATTTAAATTTGTGAGTGATTTGAGTTTTCTTGTATGTTGGTTTGGTTTTTGTAATGACCAAACTATATTGCAATAATTGGGTACCCTGTTACTATCCATGGAAGGTAAAGACAAATCATTAAAGGTGCGAGTGCTAAATGACACCATCATTTTCACTAAAGAACACCACCACCTCAAAAAAAATTAATCTACTAAATGACACCACTACTATATACACCTAAAAAAGTTTTTTGTTCTCCCAAATCCAGCTACTACACCTCTTCGCTTCGCACGTCTCTTCCCCTCCCAATCTCGCCAGAACGACGAACACCAGTTACAGTCTTACACATCTTTATCATCTTCCTCTCTCTTAAACATCTTCATCCTCTCTTCCTCTCTTCTATTGCTTAAGGATGACAATGGGGAGGATTTAAGCAAATTCGTCCCCGCTCGTGAGGGATCGTGAATCCTTAAATCCGGCCCGATTAACCAAATATTAAAAAAAAACATCCCCGTCCATCACAGATGGTGGATATCCACCCCGATGACATTGTTGGACAAGACAAACCAGTGATCAAGTTGTTGTTTCATTGGCTCAAACAGATAAAGCCAACCAAAAAGAGAGAGATCAGACAAAATTGTTGTTTTGTCGGTGCTTGAAGCGGCGTTGGCTCGGACAGAGAGAGACACATCCAGAGAGAAAGCATACAGATAAATACTCAGAGACATAAAGCCGCTTTCGGTGCTTCAACGTTGCGGTGAGGAGGCATATTAGTGGATCGAGAGAAGAGAATGTCGCACCAAAATTTCTCAGTGAAGTAGTAGGGAGTTGGTGTGGTAATACTCAAGGGCGTCCAGGACATCAGGGCAGAGATCGATTGACCAAAGTTTAGCAACATCATCAACGACGATGAGATTGGAGTCCAAGTAGATTATGCGGCACGTGCTAGACGGGAGGAGATCTGGGAGGAATCTCATTCATCTCTCAAACTTGCTAGTAAATTTACCATCACGCCACAAAAAACTATAAGAAAAAAAATTCTTCCACCACCACTTGTTATTCTTATTCTTTTGATAATCCCAATTGTTTATTGGATTAAATGTAACAAAGATAAATTGGCGGTGCTTTGGGTGACATTAAGAAATGGCCTTAAAAGAAAAGCCCTTTACAGAGAGAAAGATATGAGGGAAAAGATTAGAGACTTATGGCTTTTAATGATATTAAGGATATGTTAGTAAATTGCCTACATAAACGGATATCCGCGAGGCTGAAATAGCCAAATCTGTATCCGCCCGAATATAGTTTGGATCCCCGAAACTGCCCCTAAATCCCTTTAGACACATCCAAATCCGCCGAGGCAGATATCCGTGAAAATTGGCCCCACGACCATCCATACTACTATTTTATCTTCTATTTTGTGCAAGGAAATAAACTCATTTCGCAGGGTTTGTCTTCCCTCCCAAGCTCGTCGGATGCCCCCCCCCCCAAATGCCGACGTCTCTCCCTTTCTTCTATGTCTTCATCGTCTCACTCTCTTCTACTTTTTCATCTTCGTTTAGAAGAGTTTGGGTGAAGTTTGCATCTATAAATGGATGAGTTTAGTGAAAATGATATTGGTAGGCGATTATAATGGTGGAGTTGAGTCATTTTCTGCTCCATTTATAGGAGTAAATGAAGAAGATGGACATTTTCAAGATTAAGAATAACTCATTCCACTTGAGCGACACTCTCAACTTGAGATGAGTTTGCATGAGTATTTTGTTGTTGTTGTGATTATTATAATATCATGTTTAATTTCTTTTTTTTTTCGTTTATATTTGAAGCAACATTGTTATTTTCAAGGTTAGTTGTTAATATTTGAACCCTACAACTTGTTTATTTATGTATTTAAAGTTAGTTTGATCGTTGTTATTTTGTGCATAGGATGTCATTGTCGATCTAATAGATTTCGAGATACCTTCAAATAATATTGACAATCCGAAAATACTTAAATCGTATTTGGAAGATACCAACCTTCTAGAGGTAACATTTGCCTTAATCATTTTATTCATTACCTTTTTTAATATATGATTATAATAACAATTTTTTTTATATTTACTTAATATATAAGGATGATGATGCTGACACGAATGATGAACAAGCACTGGAAGAGATAGTCGATGATGGCGACTTATTTATTACGGAATAAGTAATGTTAATCTTGTAGGCATGTCATTCATGCCATTATTGTCTAATCATGTTTCACAGGTTAATTGATTAATAAGTTTATTAGTATTCCTAATGTCAGTATGCATTATTTTTTTGTAGGTATTCTCATCGAAATTTTCCTTGATAACTTGGTGTCAAGGTGTTGGTAAGGATAATAACATGATTCTAATTATCACTAAATCAGAACCCGCTGATAGCAAACATAAAAGAAGGATCCACTTGGGATGTGAGAGAGGAGGGAAGCTCAAGAAAAATCAAATGGAAAATTGAAGGTTGGTCGATCACCCAGTACAAAAAAATGTGGGTGCCCATCTCAGTTGAGAGGAGAGCCACAAGGTAACGATCATCGAAGTTGGAAGTGATCTATGGAAACCACAATCATCCACGATCAAATTCTCTTCTTGGCCATTCCTTTGCTAGCAGACTCAACGAAGCATAAATCACATATTTGCATAACATGTCAACATCAGGTGTAGCCCCTCGCTATATATTGTTCGGTTTGAAAAGGATGTTTCCCAACACTGTTTACAATGCCTTTCATCAGCTAAAGACACTCCAACTGAAAGACATGACAACTTTGCAAGCCACAATGCACTGGTTGAGCGAGAATGACATCCCGAATCAATTCAACTAGCGAAGTGTTTCTCATCGGTGATGCTTATGGATTGCACCTACAAAACGAATTGCTATTGGATATCGCTATTTGAGGTTGTGGGTGTCACGTTGACCGACAAGACTTTCAATGTTGGTTGTTGTTTTATGTCTTCTGAAAATGAATAGTCGTACACTTGGGCATTGGAAAAATTATTGGGAGTGTCTGAGCCAGACAACTTGCCAAAGGTATTTGTGACTGATAGAGAACTTGATTTGATAAAAGCCATTGGGCGAGTCTTCCCAAAAGCAAGGAGGTTATTGTGTAGGTGGCAAGTAAATACAAATGTGGAGAAGAATTGCAAAAAACCCTTTGAAGATAATGAGGGGTAGAATGAATTTGTTGAATCTTTCTCGGATTTGTATAAATCAACTACAGAGCAAAAATGGAACAAAGACATTGTCGAGTTCGAGAGAAAATGAGCATCATATCCCAAGTGTTTGGACTATCTGCAGACAGTTTGGCATCCGCATAAGAAATTGTTTGTGAATGCATGAACTGATACTTTCATGCATTTTGGCCAACGGACAACTGCTTGCGTTGAAGGCGGACACTCCAGGTTGAATAAAATGTTGAAAAATCCTTAAGGGGCATTTTATAATGTATGTACAAAAATGCATAACATGATAAAAGTCTAACTTATAGAAATTGAAGCGTACTTCATAAAAAAGTCTAATGAAGGTCGAGAAAGAACATATGTCACCCTTGTTTGGCAAAACTTCATGGGTCCATGTCATACAAGACCTTTGACTTGATGCGATCACAATTTCATAGGTCTGAAGCATAATTTGTGAGTAATAACCTAGACAATTATCGATGTGTGATTTGAACCACTCATGGGTTGCCTTGTGCTAATGAAATGGCACAACATCTCATTCCTATAAGACAATTTTCATTGTCTGTCTTACACAAGCATTGGATGCAACTTGGTAAAGCACATCTTCGTGCAACTGCATATGTGATTATAGATCTAGTGGTTGATGTTGTTAAGCAAATTTTTTTTTGAATCCACTCATGATTAGCAGTTGGTGTAGAAGAGGAAGCTTTTAAAATGGAGTTGTCCTGATTCAAGTGTCTCAATCGAACCCAACCGAAACTATAGAGAACAAGGTGAGACCTAAAAAGAAAAAGAATTGTCCAAACATGAGAATTCCACGAAAATGGACCCCATTGGTCATTAGTACACGAAGACACAAAAAGAGCTTAGAAGTCAAAAAAATGTTTATAAGCCAAAACAGAAGGCAGAGAAGTAGAAAACTAGTTTATGAAGCAAATTCTTCTATGGATTCAAGATTATGTTGAGGACATTCAGAATGTACTCGCTGATGACCATTATGGATTCAGATGCATAGGCAGCTTCCTAAGTTACGACGAGAATAGTGGTTGGAGACAAGTCAGAAATGAGCTACTAATGGAGCTAGAAACTTACCGCGATTTGTAGTTTCGAATGTGAAATGAGGGTGGGGTAAAAATTGTGAATGATGCTTTGACAATTCCAAAAGGAGTTGTACGCATTCGATGCCGAAAGTGGTTTATTCAATCAGATATGCTGGAAGCGGCAACGAACCGTTATAGTACGTTGTGTGTTATGGGAACCAATACACTAAATGTTTTCCATAAGTTCTACAATCATCAAACTTGAACGTCGTATGAGTATGTTTCATGACACACCTTGCCCAGAGTTCCCACTTCATCTTGCTTCATATGACACCATGATCACCATTGCCTCGGATAGTACCAACTTGGCATTCTTGCATTCGATGGCCAATTACAATTAGGTGACATGATAGTTAAGAAGTACAATGCATCCAAAGCTTAGAAGAATTCAGAAGAGGTCGTTCACATTGATGATTGATCCATATTTTATAAATGACATGTGATGATACTCCAAACCGTCTATTAATCTGTGTTGTACACGTGTCATGGTAATCTCGTCAACAGAGTAAAGCGGACCTGATTGCCCACTTAATCTAGCAAAGTCCAGACGACACTAATCCCATTTTGGCAAGGTCCAGGAGGATGGACCCAAATTGCAACGCCTCATTAAGCTCAAACGTCACATGGTCAAGCCCAATACCCGCAAGACCTAATAAGGCAAGTATCTGGGGGATCAACCTAAAACGGGCATGCCAACAATACATTGCTTTTGATTAGGAAACAAATACCGGAGTATAAGTTGTGCATGGAAACTTCCCTGCATGGACATCACTCCACAAAGGAAGAATCTCCCGCAGATCTAAAGGCACAAGTCGTCTAGGGAAACTCTCCTACATGGACGACTCCCAGTAGGGAAAAAAATCTCCAGCAATATATATTTTCCAAAACTATGTCATCAAAGGCCTAACCGAACAAATACTCTCGCATTATAAATATGACACAGAGTTGATGAACAAAAGTATGCTACAGAATCCAATTTTCAACATTGCACCTTTCTCAAACCTTGTTCGACTTAAGCATTAAAGTTCATTGGTCACTACAATGGGGGTTCTTTGGCTCACGTGTGTCCCCTGTGCAGGTCAAGGTCAAGGTCAAAATTAAGGAGAACATAATTCGACTACATCAACATGTATACATATGATGATCTAGTTATAAAAGAAGTTACCGTTGATGTACTCTACGATGACTTGTACGGTTGTACCTTTGTGATCATTAAATGTCAAACAAATTATATTTTACATTTCATGATGACTTTTTTGGTTTTGCATTTTAGAGGTGACTAGTTGTATTGATGATTTATATCTTGGTAATAGCTAAGTTCATTGATAATCAATTAAACATGGTAATTTTAATCAATCAAGCCAGAAAATTGAACATACAAAATAAAAAATATATGGTAGCAAACGATTCTAACTGCAAACGCAAGAATCTGTGCAAAAGTAATACACAAACTCATAGAAGCCATTGCGAAGCAGAATACAAAACTCGCAGCATCAAGTGCGTTAGAGACCTGCAAACTAAACACAACGGATCGTGCAAGTGAAATATTATTTCTCGCAAGAGTCATTGAAAAGATTCTAAAAATAGTCGCATGTACATTTGTGAATGGAAAGTTTCCATACTCTTTCTATTTTTGTGATTTTTTGATTTTTAAAATATATATTTTTTAATTCCTATAGCTTAGATATACTTTTGACATATTTTATTTATTGCAAAACTCCAATTTTGAACTATGCAAGATGAGAATGTCAAAATTGAGTTTTGCAATAAATCAAATATGTCAATAGTGTATTTAAGTAATAGGAATTGGAAAAAAAAAACAAAAAAAGAAAGAATCAAAATCACAAAAATGGACAGTGTCTGGAAATCTTATTCGCATGATCCTCTGCAATTGGTCAAAGTATAGACTTTGTCCATTTTTATTATTTTTTGTGCTTCATTCTTTTTTTGATTTTTTTCTTCAATTCATATGGTTTAGATATACTCTTAGCATATTTGATTTATTGCAAAACCCCAATTTTGAATTATGCAAGATGAGAATGTCAAATTTGGAATTTTGTAATAAATCAAATATGCCAATACCGTATCTAAGCAAGTAGAAATTGAAAAAATCAAAAAATAATTAAAATAAAAAAAATCACAAAAATGGATAGAGTTTGGAATCTGTCCATGTGCACATCATTCTATGAAGTTGGGGAAAAAGTTGTTTAATTGTATTTAACAAAATTACTTATCGTCGTGTAACAAACACCCAAACACATTTGGCAAGTTATTTGCATTGAATATGAAGGTCTTCCCTGTCGGCTTAACACCACAACCTTGAAGAGCGACATCCGATAACTGTATTTTTTGTAAGTACAATCCAAAAAATCACAGAATGAACATATTTGGCTAATTTCATTGAATCATATGTTTGTGACGGTGTTTTCATCATCTATAGTGTGTCACTCAATGTAACCATCGAGTTCAATAGTTGCACAGTTTACTGCAATGTCGTTATCCCTTGGAGTTGAAGTATCATCAGAGTCTAAATTGCAATTTAAATAGTCATCAAATAAGAATGGTTATTATTGAACGTGGCTTTCAAAGTGTTTAATATGTAACTAGGCTTCACACCCGACTTTGACATATTGGCTAACACATCCATATCTTCTTGGGTCAATCTGCCCACGTACTAATAAACAACAAGAGATTTTCCTCGACCATGATCACAACTTCCACACATCACTTCAATTTCCTTTTGTTACTATATTATTTGATCTGGTTGAACGACTTTTGACACTCCTGATTGGTGTTTTGCACTTTGAATTTTTTTTGTGCACTCCTATCCTCTTACAACCAACCTGAATCACTTTTATGTTGACTATCAACATGCTCAAACTTCGTTATAATAACAACTGTGATATTATTTCTACGAATGTGCGACACTAAGATATTATAGCCAGACTTGATGGAAACACCGACAAATGCCAAAACAATTACATGTTAGTAAGGCTAAAGAACTTATACGAAATTTATAGACATTCTAATCAAATGATCAATGCCTCGTTGACAACGAATAAGTCATCATTGTCAATATAAAATAAATCAACCAAATTAGAAAAAAAATATATTAATGTAATGAATGGAGCAAATGACTAGTGATTACCTCTAGAATATTGCTAAATATTCTTTGAGTAATTCAGGTTATCAATTTCATCTAGAGGCATAACGTAATCCATGAGTTCCATAACAAAATCATACACACAAATTGATAGAAATGGAAACTAAATGTCATTAATCACGAACAACTTGAAGAAAAAAACAAACATCAACTTGACAAACACGTGTAACAAACTACCCCTAATAACAATGTCAGCTCACATAAATTCAAAACAATAAAAATTAAACAACAACAACACAATGCATAAATGCAAACATGGTAAAGCTAAACAACCAAAAACATAGATGAAATGATGATGACGAGTTGTTACCTCAAGAGGAATAAGTTCCTCTTCATTTCCAATGTGTTTTTCTTCCTCATTGCCACTTTTAAACTCTCTATACTCATTACCAACTCTAAACTCATCATTACCATCTCTAAAGTAATCAAAACCGCTAAACTCTTCCATTAAATAAAAACCTTTAACCCAAACAAGTTCAAAACGTAAAGGGCCGGGAAGTTTGGGGAAGGAGAGGGTATAAAGTGAATTGAAAAAGGTGGGACAGAGGTTGAAAAATGGCAAATTTTTTGGTGAAATTGAGAGAGTTGTGCGAGATGGGTGTCAGTTTCTTGCACTCCAAACATTACATGAAAGCGTGAGAATGTGGATTTTTCAACTTATATTAATGGTGTTATTTAGTAGGTGTAAAAATGATCAAGACTGAACGACCAAATGGAGCGTAGTTGTTCCTTATATGATCCCAAAATCAAGCGAATCACCATTTGAAATCTCCAAAGGACTTCCAACTCCTACAACTGCTATTTCGTTGCCCTCATCTTCCTCCAATGGCCTATCTTCTTCGTTTAGGGTTACAAACCCAATCTAAGTCATTCAATAGAGTGAAAATTGATTGAATACTCAATTGCTCAATCGATCAGTATTCAACAATCAGTGTTGAACCCATCGAATCGATGGGTTCAATCCATTTGATTCAATTGATGGTTTGAACCCAATTTATTAAATCAATGAACCCAATCGATTCCCCTAGTGATTCAATCAACTATCTTTCAAAATTTTAAAATTTTTATTGTGTGTTTCTGTTAGGATATGCATAAATACTCTCAATCGATGCGAATCTCAACATCTTGATTGTGAAAATAACACCTGTGTGGCACATATCTTTGAACTTCTAAAATATCTGAACTAACCCTGCCTTGAGACACATCTCAATGAAAATCTCTTGATGGAAACCAAATAAAAATTTCACATTCTCAAACCCAACTCTTCCCTTTCCTTTCATTTTTCCCATTTTTTCACTTTGTGCTCCTCACCATCACAAATACCCCAGCCCCCTCCTCCATTATCTTTATATCTGCCCGAATTCACCAACCACGACCAATGTCGCCCCCTTCTCTTATTTCTTTGCCTGATTGAAGTTCCTTGTCACCGCCATTACCGTCGTCGATGACTTGCTCCCTCCCTTTGATTTCATTTCTTTGTCCGAATTCATCCATGTCGACCATCACTCTCTATCTGATTTGAGCTCCACACGACCACCACCATCACCGACCATTCCTACCTCCATACCTCACTCTGTTAACGAACCCCCACTATTAATATAGACATGATCCCCTTCTATTAATAAATTAATTAGTGGCACCCCCTCATGTCATACCATTTATGGAATTCAGTTCAAAACCTTCCGTTTGTTACATACCTAGCTGAAATAAGACAAGGTAGGAAACCTCTAAACAAACGGTTGATACCTAACAACCACCATTAATCTAGGGTTTAAATTCTAGAGAATAGACATAACTTGATGAGAAAGATAAGAGGCTTAGGACATATTATAGGTATTTGAATGCATGGAAAGATATAACCACTGGTTAGCTTTGGGTTGGTTTGGTAAAAGTTTTTAAGGTATTTTGAAAGTTGGGAATGTCATGTACCAAAAACATGATATTTTCATGGTTAAGAAGTGAAAACTCGCGTTGACATTAAGTCTTGAGGACACCACTGAGGTTTTCTTAATTTGGAGGGTACTCTGAATTCAAAATTAATATTGGGTATTATCTCTCCATATCCCTTTTTCGCTACTAGGTTATAAGTGAGGCTACTTCAGTTTGGTAATTTGGTTTCACAATCAATGTGATCAATGGATTAAACCCAATTGATTGATTTTTCATTTAATTCTTTTTGCTATTTTGTTGAAAGTGAGGCTGATTGAGTTTGACATTTTGATTTCACAATCAATTTGATCAATGGGTTGAACCCATAAAGTTATAGTTACTTGATCATATTCACCAATTCATTTGAACGAATTTAGTTGTATTTATTTCTTTTTCAACCATTCAAAGATATTCTTCAGATTTATCATTTGTTTTCTTGTAGGTGCTCCAATCTTGCTCCATTTTACCGCATTGCCAATAAGTTTTGCAGTTCAATGCGACGATCTCAATCGTTCGACACAAACTATACACTCAACAAGTCGAATAAAAATCTTATTGATGATATATGGACAATCTTCAAAATCAACAATAAAACCTAAATGAAAAGCCTCGTTAAAAAGACTATGCACACAATTACCCAAGGTCAAAAGAAAATGGTCTGCCAAATTTGACAAATCCAAGATTTGATCCATTGTGGCCAATAATATATTAACCAGCTCATTTCAGAGTAAAACTCAACAATTTTGCCTAGTCCAATAACAATAACAATTAAAAAGTAAGAAGGACAAAATCGTTATAATCAGTCAAATAGTGTGAGATGCATCCCCAAAGGAATAGTGAGGCGGTATAATACACACCAATCACCATAGCAGGCCCAAGAGGGAGCTCCGAACAAAATAGAATTCTCTGGAGACCAACAGAATACTCAACGATCCAACCAGGTTGTGCCAATGTAACCCAGTGAATCGTCCGATTTTCTCCATATATAAAACCCAACTAAACCACTACAAGGGTTTTTGCTTGTTTCATTTCCTCACTTATCCAATAACACAACAATGGCTTCGTTCATCGCAGTCGCTAAACCCATTTCATACAAGCCCAACTTCCCTTCCTTCTCCAACCATAGAGGATCAACAACAACAGGTCTGCGTACATCTTCATCTCTTTATCAATCTTCTTCTTCGCTCAGCATCTCCCTTACCTTTCTTAATTTTCTTCATCAGGTATTCGAAGCAACACTTTGAGAGTCAAAGCAGTGGCGGTCAAATGGGAACCCACAAAGGTATGTTTTTAGTATCTTTTGCACAAATACCAATCCTCATCTGGGTATTTGTGTTCTTTCCATGAATTTAAGTAATTGGTTTTTTTTTTTTTTGGGTAAAATTTAGGTTGTTCCTCAAGCTGATAGAGTTTTGATTCGACTCGAGGAGTTGCCCCAGGTAATATTTTATTTATTTATATTAAAACATCATATGCTTAGTTTGGTGTAATTTTATTTTTGCATTTACTGTGTTGTTATTTGATTATTTTACATATTTAGCTTGTTACATAAATGCCATTTTCATTTTCTTTTTCTGCTTTGTTGGATCTAGATTTCTCCTTGAGATTCATCATTGCTGTGAAGCCTTTTATCCACTGCATTTTGTTTTCTCTCTCATGCATTGGAACTTCTATCTGACTTCAAATAAATAAATGATTGCTATAAAGTTCCAAGAGCTCGCTCTATTAGTGGTGTGAAGATTAGGGGTGGGCACGATCTAGACGGGATAGATCTCATCCGGACCTTGTCCAATTCCAAATGGGTTCGGATTCGAGCCGGGATGGGATGAACATGTACTAAATATTTCTCTAATGAAAATACTAAAAGTTCCATCTTACATTGTTCACACGTTAATAATATCAAATTTATATATATATATATAGCTTTCATCATAACAATATTAGATGTCATATAAAATTTTTGGTGGGTTACCTTACAATAGAATTAAGTTTGTCAAGTGAATGATGGGACATGAAAGGAGCCCCTTCATAGATCCGTCTTTCATATTTCTTCAAAAGTTGAAATATCATTCATACAAGATATAATTAGGAATATTATTCTCCAACTACATAACTCATAGTGCAAAACTAACTCAAATCATCATTTGCTTTTAATTTCTACGAGAATATTACCCTATAACCATTCAAAAATCTGAAAAAACATAAATTTTTATGGGTTCTATTTGATCAAAAATATCTAAATTGAAGTTTCTATGTACCAAATTAAGTAAGTAAAATTTCAAACAATAGATGTTTTGATTTAATTTCAACATATCCTAAACATTCCTTTAGAAGAGTAGTTTGATTAAAATTAATAATAAATATTAAATAAATAAATTCGAGATGGGATGGAATGGGCGGGATAGAAAATTTCCATCATGATCTCATTCCACCTTAGATCATGATGGGACGAGATCGGGATGATGTTGATCAATCCCAAAAGGATCCGAAAAAATTTGGGACATGACCTATGTAATTAAAACAGATGACATACCTATAACGGTCCATGAGCGTTATAGGTTATAACGGGATATAACTAAATATTTGTAAATTATATTTTTTATACACCCACTAAGTATTAATGTATTATAGAGAAAAAAATAAATCATGTTCATAACAGTAAATTAAAAAACATAAAAATGTTAATAAAAACATATTTCCTTTGTATAAGAGAGATTGCAACAAAGAGTATGATCGACTCTTTTTCTTTTCTTCTTTTCTCGTTCTTAGTTGACCGACGAAGTCTTATTCTCCATCGATCAGCTAGCTCTGGTCCTTCATTTTTCCTCCGAGTATAGGGTTCTGGTTCAATTGAGAATGAAATGGGTGAATTTTTTATTTTTATTTTTTTTATGTATTAGAACAAAAAGTTAAATTGACATTGTTGAAAAAACGTTATCTCAATAACGACCGTTGTATCGGAGTCATGATACTAAAACTTGATAATGTCAAAACATAAAGGCTCACCTCCGTTAAGCGTGATATCGGCGTTATAATTGCATAGGACGGGACCAGGATGGGATGCCCACTCCTAGTGAAGATTGGAAATAAAAAAAGGGTTTATAAAGGAACTCCGAACTCACAATTTTTGTTATAAAAAAACACTTTACTTTTTACCATAACTATTTTATCCTTAAATATTTGGAGGTGGTGGCCCGCAGGCTTGGATCCAACTCCATAAGGGAGTACGGAGGCCTGAACTTGCCGGAGGTGGTTGGAATGTGGCTGGAATCAAACATTTGCAATTTAATCACAAGGGAAAAAACGGAATTATAATTTAAAAAAAAAAATAAAGTCAAAGTCAACAGGGTAGAATCTAACAAATTGTTTAAACTAGAGTTAATTGTATAACTTGTTTTAAATCAAATTAAAAAAAGAAGTTAAAACAAGTTTTTTTTTTTTTTTTTTTATAATATTATTATTTTTTAAATTTATTTATTTTGAATTAGGGCTCGTCCATGTAAAGAAAGAACCCTTTACCAATTCACTAAACTAAGCGAGACATTTAGTTACAGTGAATCCAAAAGACGGATTCTGCGTTCATCAATAAAGAGTTGGTGGTATGGTAAATGCCCACCACTACGGGAAGGGAAGGATGAAAGTCCGAGGCCTTCTTCCCGTCCTTGGCAAGTGCCGAGGGTGGCTCCCGTGCTCATCATTAAGGGGTTGGTGGTCAGGCAAGTGCCCATCACTAAGGGAAGGGGAGGACGGTTGCATCTATTAAATAATTAGTGGCTCTGTTTGTTAAATTGTTTACAGGCTTCTTTTTCCCCATGCCACTGCCTTCTTCTTACAGGTTCCACCGATTACCTCACATCTTCTCTCTTCCTTACTCTTTCCTGTTTTTCTTTCAATCATCAGTATGTCTCATGTTAAAATTGTTTTCTCTGCTTGAAGCCAACAAGGCAATAACTATGTTTTTATTAGGCATCCAGTAGGCTTCGGGCTAGTCATTTACACTTTATCTGGACAGACTGTATTCAAAATTAACCATTCAACAAACCCATACCTTTCCCATTGCCTTCTTTAATTTTTATGGGTTGGAGTGTGAAAGGGTAGGGCTTATTTTGTGTGTATTGTTGTACTACTCAGTTAATGGGATTCCAACTTTTAGTTTCAATCTTTAGAAGTCATTTGCTGAATGCTGGTTTTCTTGTATTTTCCTATGTGGCTTGCTGCTAGACAACTTGTGTTTTTACATATACAATTTCTTCAGATGCAGAGGGTCTTATTTTTTGGTTCCTTCAGTTCTTCTAGTGGAATTTTGATTTTAATTATGAAAACCCATTCTTAAACTCACCCCACTAATTTATCCCGAAGAGCCTTAAGAGGCATTTGGCTGTGGGTTATTGGATTTGGAAGGAGAGAAACCTCAGAATTTCCGGGGAACAAAAAGATATCTCCTCCATCATCAATTCTATCAAGTCTTTAGTGTGGCATTGTGGCATTGGGGAAACATTTGGGTATCATCACTGATCAATGTGTATTTTCTATATGTAAGCTGTAAGTTTTATTTTGGGGTTTAGCTTGTGTAGGGTTGCTAGTAGATTCTCTCTCATTCACTAGCTTTTATGCTCTCCTTTTTTTTTGATTAATAATATTGTTGCTATTTTATTGATTAAAAAAATCACCCCACTATGAAATTAGGTTTTTGATACTGTTTTGTTAATCCCATGTTTAAAAATGTAAACTACTACAATTCTATTTTGCTTTAAATACATTACCCGACTCCCATTGTGTGGATCAATGTTTTTCCAATTATTGATTAATTACTTTTTAGGGTCTATCACTGAGTTGCAAGGAATGCGAGTTCTCGAAATATGTGAAAATTCATGAAATATTTTCTATTTTGGAGTTACCGGAATATCTTTTGAAATTCAAAATATTTATTTTCTCAAGGGGATTCCATGAGAAAAAAAATATTTCAAATTTTCAATCTTCGTATATTTTTTAACGTGCTATAATGCTATTTAAGTATTTAAAGTTTGTTATGTGAGTGATTTGTGTAATATGTAGTTTGTATGACACTAGTAGTGTGAGACTTTTATGTAGTATTTAAGAGTTTGAAAGTAAACTTATATTGTCAGATTCGAAATTACAACCAAAATCTTATATGTTTCTACACAAAACGAAATATTTTACAAAATTTAAAAAAAATTCAGAGGATCAAAATTAACTCTAAAAACAAAATCACAATCTTTGCTGGGATGATAGTCATTTAACTCATCTTTCTCAATTGTCTCCTATTGTATTCCTTTAAAGGAAACTTTAGATATTGCTATGAAATCAAGAGAAAATAGTATCTTAGATACTCCTTAAATTGAAAATTTCGGGATTACAAAACAACCCAAGAATTAAGGAACACTAACCATTTTTATTATGTATTTGGTGCTCTTCATTTTTATTATGTATTTGGTACTCTCTGTCACTATTATTATTATTATTATTATTGTTAATCAAAGTGATGGGTTTGAAACAATATATTATTCAATTTCAGAATAAGGCGTTTGGATAAATAAAAACAATCATACTATTCAAGACCATGATCATGTGATTTAGAAAAATCAAGTAAGAATGACAGTTCTTAGAACCTTGTCACATTTTAATTTTGGTGAAGATTGCGTTCATAATTGGAGTAGTTTCTCTTGGTTGAAGTTTCTCGTTTCGAACAATATGCACATGAATGTCTGTAATCTTTCTATTTATATAAAAAAAAGTGTGTTGACACGCATGGATACTCCCATCAAAGATGCCATGCTTAGATTATCAACTTTTTCATATACCTTTGAAAATTTTAATTATGGTAATTTAGTATATATATGTGGCAATATTGACCTATAAGTGAATGAATTTGAATGACTAATGACTTATTGCTGAAAAAGTAAATAATAGTAAAATGTAAAGGCATGTCTCTAGCATGTCCCTGTTTTTGTTGACATGCCCGACACCTCGTATTGGTGTTGGATACAAGGGCTACTATCATGTCGTTTTTTGTTGCAACTTTTACTGGACTTACAATCTTGTTGCTCTGATACAACAAATTGATAAAAATAATTTTAGGAGAATTTCTGACTACGGATTTGTCTCAATAACTCAGTACCTTATATCACTCCTATTTTATTAAATAAATCAATTTTTAGAAGAGGCCAAACCCTAATTTGCAAGAAAATAAACTACCCACATGCTTTCATTAAGTCCTCTTTTATTAACTCAAATCATTTTTTAGAGAAGGCCAAACCCTAATTTGCAAGAAAGTAAACGACCCACATGCTTTCATTATTGCACCTACTTTCTTAATAATGCCAACCCCACTTTGTTTACAGATTAAAGAGCTTATGCTCATAGATTGTGAGTTCTTAAAGTTTGAATTATAGCATTCTGTCATAAAATTGTTGGCGCATAAGCAATAAGCCTTTTAGTGGTGGGGGGTCTTAAGTTTCAGGCTATTAAATAGCTATGTCGTGGCTTAGAACACATCAAGTAAGTTCTCATGTTGAATGAGAAACAAGTAGCAATTTGATTCGATGTTATCGAGATTCCTTGTAATAGTATATGTTTTCCATGGTTTCCTGGGTTTAACATATCATGCTAACTAAAAATGTGGCACAGAAATCCTCAGGTGGTGTGTTGTTGCCCAAGTCAGCTGTTAAATTTGAGCAATATCTGATGGGGGAGGTGAGCCATTTTAGACACACATGGACATTTCCACACGACATACAAACTAGGAAAGCTTTTGATGAAATAGATATTTGATCAACTCTGCATCTATTACAGATTTTGGCAGTTGGCACTGAAGTTGGGGAAGTTGAAGCAGGAAAGAAGGTAAATGAATAAATAACTAAGCTCCTAAACTCTTGGTTGCAGCATCCTATATAATGTCAAGTCATATTTGTTAAATGCATCAAAATCAGTAGAATTAAGCCAGTTGGTTTAGTGTCTTGACCAATGTCTTCTTTGGTTCTGCAGGTTCTCTTTTCGGATATCAATGCCTATGAGGTTAGTGATATTACCTATAGATCTCTAAGCACTATATAGTGCTAAATGCTCGAGGAGGGATATTAACATATTGGTGTTCATTCGAATAGCCTTAATTTTTAGTGGTTGTTCGATTTGAAGCACCTAAATGGGTGTAAGCCATATTGATAGCGGTGGCCGTGGTGGTCCTTGCTCTTTCTCGTTTGT